>WSFP011308313.1:0-43670 GCA_009831015.1 Picea engelmannii
GTAATGCCACCCAAGGACCCTGACCCACCATGAGCTTAGGAATCATATCCTCATCATCATTAGTTGGGGGAGGAGGCACGTCCCCAATGAAAGTGTCAATATATACAATATATATAGTAAAGAACAATAATTATAGAGTTAATTCATTAAACAATTTAATAAAACAAGTTAAAGAACGTGCTAGAATTAATTTGATTATAATTAAGTAAGACAATAAAATGAAACTATATTAATTTAAACAAAATAATAATATTAGCTCTATCATATGGTGGCACATCTAATGTGAAGAGGATATTCATACATTATCTCCAATCCAACCTGTGTAAGGACACGACACCATGACAAACATGTGATCCACCGCATTGCATACTATATCTAGTCCATCTAGCGCAATCTTGGTTGGAAATTACACCTCTCCCCTCTTGGGAATCATCTCCCCCCACATATACATCCACACACAAGTCCTTGGAAACCTCTCAAAAAATACGAAAAAACAACTCTGAGGCAAATGGGAAATTCATCCTCACACGCATCATAGCCCAAAATATGTCGAGTGCTATACAAACTTGTCGCAAAAAAATGGAAAACCATATAACACACCATGGTTGTTGTACCGACGAATCAACATAATACAAAAGAGAGAAGATAATGCACTTCCCATCACTGGTAAAATGGGCTATGGTAGTCACTAATAGTGAGAGGCACCTAACCTCCTATGCACCAAAAGAGGTGATTTTCAGTTGTCCACCATACATCTGAAAATCAACTGGGGATAGTACCTCAAGCCCAACATATCACTGAGAGGACATGAGCTAACTCTTAGTGGAAACACCTAATGAGACATTTTGTAACTGAGGAAAATCATCCCCTCTCTTAGATAGCCCAATGATAAAGTAAATATCCTCCTCAATTGGATGATACCACTAATCTAGAACCACATGGAAAGCCTATGGATGGACATCCCATCGATGAATTAGATGCACCAAAAACCCGGAGTTCCCCTTAAGGGATGTATCCTCCTAAAATTACTTAAGGATTCCTACATCCCTCAAGAGAGCATGATTCATTGCATTAATAGGGAGAGGGTACAAATCCCTCTCCCTCTCCCTCTCCTCCCATTCTCGTACAACATTGTATAGGTCCACCCTCTGCTCATGTTGTTGTTGTTTCTCTCTCCACTCATGTCTCTACATGATTAACATATGAAATACATCAGCCTCACTCATACATACAACATAAAAAATATCCACTCAATGGTAAATACATTTATAAATTTAAAAAAATAACTTCCTTCAAAACAGAAGATAATTGCATTAACGGTGTGCCAAAAGCATAGTCATGCATTGTCAATGGTGCGCCTGGATATATTGTCAGCACCGTGATTGGTGCGTTATTGTAAACTAAGGCATCGAAAAAAACATGTTCTACTATGTTATGTGGTGCATTGGAAAAAGGTATTGCATTGGGGATCTACACTACAACACATACTCCTCGGTGCATTAATTTTATTATACACATCGATTAAACCAAAAAAAAAATTAAAATATTAATGCAGGTAAACAATTATTTAAAATTTAAAAAAAAATGTGGTGCATATACATTCACTACATGCACCGGTGCATCTAAATAACATAGTTGCACCATCACATAAACTTTAACAAATTTTCGAGTATGGAAGTTATTACGGTGAGTTTCAGTCATTACTATCGCACTACACACAGTGCCACCAAAACAATTACTAGGAGCAACACAACACAATGTTACATTTATCGGCAGTGTGTTTGGTAAAAATGAACACAACGGTGTGCACATTTACCAATGCACCACGTAAAAATATATCTGATAAGGGAAGTGCACTATTTACTTTAATGCCCTGGTCCGTTATCTCTACTTTGATGCATCGCCCTGCCAGTTATATGATTTTATTCGATGTGTCATTAAATGTATGCGGCAGTGTGTTTATGTTTACCAAGGCACCACTGAGAAATGTAACAAGGTTCTTGGTGTCCCTTGTAAATTTACAGGTTGCAATGTACACGGTGCGAGCCGAGAGCCTTGAACTCACCGCACAGTTGTTTTATTTTTTTATTTTTACACTTAAAATTTCACTCAATTTTAAATTTTAATCCAATGAAAACTTAAGTTATGAAGAAACAAGGATGTTACCTGGAAATTTTTTTGTCAAGGAGGCATGGTTGCGACGTACTCAAAAAAATAAATTTTCCCACCGTTTGGAAAAATTTGAAATTCATGCACTGAGGAACAGACAAAAGGAACACAACCAAGGAAAGCACCAATGGAAGGGTGCTTCATATAGGAAAATATTGCACCGATGCTTTTGAGCTCTACAACACTGAAAATGGTAAAATTGATTTTTATCGTCCATAATTTTGTTTAATAAAACCCTGTTCCGGTGCACCTGATGCACAACCTCACTGGGTCATACATGTTTAATGAGCGCACCTATTATATTTAAGAAAAAAAAACATCCCTAGCATGGTACACTTGTTTTTGGGTGTGCACTGGTGTGTATACTACTCGATAGCACACTGCCATACATTTGTTGAAAAACTACAATATTGAGAAAAATTGTATTTAAGCATGACAATGTGTGGTATGATAATAGACGCCCTGATACGCTTGGGTTTACAGAGCACATCACCAAAATTTGGAATTTAACCCTAACACTATGCTCCATATTGGAGCACTAGTGCGCATGATACAATGGAGTGCAATGGAATATAGTTTTTGACACAATCCTACATTGCTTCATAAAAGTTTTTTATTTAACCATATGACAGTGCATCTACTAATAGCGCACCAGTTCTTCCAGTGTTATGTTGTGCACCATAGATTTTAAAAGAATGTTATTACAATGCATCATTATTTCCTGGTGTGTCCTTATTTCGATAGCACATTGGATAATATTGTTCTTTATTTGAAATAAGCATGCTACGGTGCGCTAGTTTTGAGGACACCGATGCGCTTGTTGTAGGAAATCAATCAGTTCATTATGTACTTATAAAATAATTGGTGTAAAAACATCTGCTAAAACCTACTCTCACTCACCTCCGCTAGTATCATCCACTATAAATGGTTTTTTGGGATATTTTTGTAGGGGCGGCCACAAAAACCTCTGCTAAAGGGTCTTTTCCTTGTAGTGAAATTCCATTGAAAATGTATGTCATTCTCTCTTTCCTAGTGCAAAAAGGAATCATTTTTTCATATATATGGAAACCCCGTAGTTATATATACCCATTTTCTACCTCAAACTAAGTGTAGGTCCAATGAAGGTTTGTCTCATCAATATGATAGATTTATCATTTGGAGAATCACAATAGATTTGGAGAATCCAATGGGGAGGGATATTTGATTCTTCTCTAGTTTTAATTTACCCTTGCTTTTCAATCTTCTAAACATTTTTTATAGTTTAAAATATTCCATGTCACTCCCTAAAAGGATAGATCTTGTAAATCTGTTAGACCTATTCCATTTTCCTAAAATTTTGTAGATGGTCGTGATTGAGTAATTCATACTAGAGCGACTAGTCATATGTTTCATACTTGCTGGGCCATGACTACCTATAGAAAATCACTAGTTTCATTCTTACTTGGTCACGACCACCCCTATAGATCATTGTTTTTCAATTTTTTTGAATTTTCTTGATTAGATATAGACCGTGTTTGACCTTAGAATCATATTAGTGGTCTGATAGCTTAGATTCACAATCTATTTGAGCCTCTTGTTTATTTGGTTAAGTGTGAATTTTTTTTGAGGTCTCTTGAATTTATTTTGTTGGGTTTCTTGTATGAGTTTGATTCCTATCGAGAGATTATCCAGGTAATCTTCCCAATAGATCTCTTTAGATCTAGCAATCTGTTTGTTTCCATTTTTCATCTAGTTTTTTTTTCTCAAAAGGTATTCCATTTCTATACCTTTCCTTTCACGTTTTGAGTTTTTGATCCCATGTAGACATTGGAGTGTGTCGGGAGGCATCTCTACCAACATCGCGCAACCCTTTTTTTTTTTAACCTTTATTTTCATTTTCTTATATTAAATAAGTTTACATTTTATAAAATCACAAAAAAAAAACAAAGACAAAAATTCATAGGGTTAATCTTTTGGGTTGTGCAAGAAATTTAATTGGTGTGTTTTTGCATTGAAGAATATTGTGCATTATTTTGGCTTCTTCTGCATGGTTGTTGCATGATTGTGAGGTTATTTTTATAAATTTGAAATATAAAAAGGAAAAATATTATCGTCCCCTCCTTATATAAAGTTCATCGAAGGGAAACGTTGCATATTTTTCATGCATATTTTCTCTTCTTTGGTTTGGTAAATTGTCCATCACAACATTGAAGTTTCATCCATTCCCTTTCCTAATCAACATATGTAAGAAAAAGTATATGTAATATAAAATCAATTAGACTATTTTTATTGGTACTAAACAAACATAGATAGGATTAGAGAGTTAACTCTCCAAGGCCATATAAATGAAACCTAGTAGTCATTAAAGAGTGTTAAATCCATTGACACAACATGTGTATCGGGAAGATCCTCTAACATAGGATTCAATAATGAGGTTGTATTGGGGAAAGTAGAGTAACATCCCCTCTCTGTTTATCTTGGTGTTTTCTAGACCACTTCAACTACTATGTGTATGGGGGTGTCAAAAGCGAAATGCCTCCCTTAGGGATAACACTTATTGAGGATTTTAACTTATTTTTCCTACGCATAAGTGTGATTGTAACTTCAACTATTCAGTCGATCACTGATTGTGAGGTGGTAACTATAGTGACATTTGCTAAGTATCCATAGAGGCAACTGCAGGAGGGAAGTGCCTGCGATACATGGGGTAGATGTTCAATTCCTATTTTAGTTCCCTCAGACGGTTCCCAGCTTAATAAAGGGTAATTTCGTTGGTCAGGGCTGTTACATGTGGTTTATTGTAGGTGTTCCTCATACCTTCTCTAGATAATATTTTACAGACCTAAAATCCCCCACAGGGTTGGTTTTTAGAAGGCCCTTTTTGATCCATTGGTTTTTCTTGTTGATAGCCTAGATTTGTTAGGGGTGTGCTCTTTCTTCTTGAGTTTAAGTAGTGCATATGATTAATTTTTATTTTGGTCATAAAAAAATTTATTAACCATGTTTGAACAGGAACTTCATTGGTCTCATTGACAATGAGGACTTGTTCCTATCATGGATGAAAAACAACATCTTATGTGACAAGTGGTAGGTGACAGATATTTTAGAGAGACAAATAAAAAATATGAGGAGAGTGAGTCATTTGAAGCTGAATTGGTTGAAGAAATACCACCACATAATTTTAAACCTCCTTTGAATGGTCCTACCAACCCTGTACTATTCTAGGTTCGGGATTTCTTTAGTAAGTATTTTCCCTTGTTTATTTATCCTCATACCATGTTAGGCCTGAGTGTTTCATCCAATATGTTTGAGTATTTGATCCCATTGAAGAGAATTTCACGGGTCACTCTAGTGATGTCCACCTTGTCATCCCTTATTTCCATTGGACCTAAACCTTTGTTTCCAGTTTCATTAGGTGTGTCCATTTGGGTGATGTCGACCATGTATTATTTTCCTTCTATCGATATGCGTAATAATAAAATTCTCATCCCATCTTTTGTGATGCACACACATGGATATCCATTAGGTGTGGGGCATAAACTTGGTTGTAATACTAATATTGTTATTTATTCCAATCCTAATGTCCCTATAGGCATCCTAGTATTGAGAAATTCCATTTTTTTGTTACGTTGGAGCATATATAGTGCATATGAAGTTGTCCCTATCCATTGTCGAGGAAATAATGTTTATGGTGGATTTAAAATCTCGTTGGCTAGCACATAAATTTATGGAAGCTCTATTCCTTTGATGTTTACCTCCATTCCTAGGGAAAATCCCCCTGGGGAAACTTGTGGTCTAGGGATTAGTGGACCTTATAGTTATCCCACTATATCTAAGGGCATTTTCCCTAGCAGAAATTACACCTAGTAGGGTGGTTTTCATTTTCTCAACAAGTCGCATCCAAGGAGTTTCTTTTCTAGGGATAGTTATGGTCAAGGGAGTAGTTTTCCTTTAGGGTACATGGATATCCCTAGAGGTAATATTTTAGGAGGAATGTTCATTCCTTGAATAATCAATGTTTGTGGGAGTCCTTTTATCCCTAGAGGAAATCTCGTCGAGGGCATGTTTAGTCCTTGGACTAGCCACACTCCTAGGAGTGCTTCCATACCTTGGGGAAGTAACCCTTTTGGAAATCCTTATCCTTTTGGAAACAAAAATATCAGGGGATGTTAGGGTCCATCAAGTTCATAGGATTCTTTGTCATCCACCTAGTATTACTTTGTCAAGACACCATTTCCTTTCTTGGAAATGTTATACTTTCTTAATTTGTCGTGGTTGAAAAATAACCCCATTATCGACGATACACGTTTTCTAACCATACCTTCCAAGCTACCATCTCACATGTCGAATTTTTATGACAATATGGGAGAATACCCATTTACGCATATCATGACCTATCAGTTGTGGTGTTCGTCAAATTATTTGGTTGATGGAAGTGTCAAACTACATCATTTCTAATGATCACTAATTGGAGGTTCCACAAAATGGTACATAGAACCCAAGGGAGTTTCCTTTTCTAGCTTTAATAACTTGGCCATGGTGTTTTTGACCCATTTTTAATTTGACATTAGGTACACAACTATGATAGAGCTATTAACGTCTCTGTGACAAGATACATCCACTCGTGATTATAATTATATTCATGATTGTAGAAGATGACATTGAATGATCAAAGCCCAAATTCCTGACTAACTCCTCATGAAGTGGAAATTCACTAAATACCTGTTTCCACCTATTGCCAAGGATGTTGCTATGGTAGGGGAAATTTTCAAGGAGTAAGGTATATTACTTTCCCAACATTTAAAACTCATATATTATTAGTATGGCACCCTATATGATATCATCCCACATACTCTAATTCCATCAAAGGATCCTTAAATTCCAAAACTAGGACCCGATGCCGATGGTGTGGTTGAATCTATTTTCAGTTCAATTGTGGGTCATCTAGCTAAACAGTTGGGTAGAATGCACCATTCATCACACCTACTAGATGTTACTCCCACTACTTGAAATACTCAGATGCATGTTCAACCATCTAAGGTGAACTCAGTTCAATCCACACAATTAAAGAATCCTTAGCAACCTAGGGGGAAGAAAAATAATAAAATGAAAACTTCTAATAATGAACATCAATACCCTTAATCCAAAAACAACACCGGGGGAGGCACAAAAGAGAAAACAACGAGTATGTTCCCTTGAATTCTTTTTAATGAGGACCATCCCACTCATCCATGTCTTGGGAAAGATGAAATTCACCAATATCTCACGTAATAGAAGGTTGCCCAACAACCTATTGTCTTGACTCATCCTCACTCCCCTAGCCTCAACAAATGGTTGCATCAAATCCCACCCTTCTGCAAGGGGGCATGGAAGGTACTCCTTATCTTGAGGGGCCGTCCTCCCACAAATATTATGATTTTAGACAATACGGTTTCCTTACAAATGGCTCGAGAATTTTAGTATGATACTCCCAAGGTAGGTTTGTTGGTCACACTAACCACACTAGAAGAGGGGGGTTGGGGGGGTGGTTGAATCAGTGTAGGTATCTTTTCACAACTTCTATACAAAACACCTTTGTTAGAAATCACCATTTACTCAATATTAATTACTTTTATTTATAACTAGTTTGCTGTATGTAATCATATCTTAGAAACAAACAATATCAATAAACCATCACCATAAAGAACACAAGGCACACAAGATATATGTATAAGTTTATTTTGTATTATAGACTACAATTCTTGGGGTTTATCAACATCAATTGAAAATATAAACAACTCCACAAGAGAACCAACTCTCAATGCAAGACTCAACTTTCATATCCCAACACCAACTAAGATGTGAGAAATCCAATCCTCAAGTAAAATACCTTGCTTGTGGATAGAACCAAATATTCCAACAGGTATGTGACATGTCAATAGTGCAACATGTGTATGTACGTCACATGCCTATACTACAGAACGAGGATGTACACACTCTTCCTTTTTTCATCCTATGTACACCTTCAGAAAATAGGGTTTTTGAAATTTCAACCTTTTGGCCCTTTAGACCCTTTCTGCCTCTATCACATCCACTCATAACCATTCACTGCAATCTACATGTCACTTCCCAATTTGTACCATAACCAATCACAAACATATATATACCATCCAACAACCTATGCATTCTCCTCAAACACACACCATCACATATAATGTATATCTCTCAATGAGAACAAAAATGAACTATTCAACCAACCAACTACCATATTTATACATCAATACAACCATACAAATAATTCCTCAAGCATTCACCATACCATGAGAAAAACATCAAGACAATATGTACCCACACCAGAACCTTTGTAGTAGATCTGAACCTATAGAATGTTGATTTAGAACTTTCTTCAGACTTCATGAACCTAGCACCAACACTTAATAAAGTTTTTCATTTCCTTCCCAAATTTACGTTCCCTTCTCTCCTTCATCCCATGTACATATGTGTATTGTCCAACTACAACCCACATATCCCTTCAAAAAATTAGGTTTTCCTGAACCTCCAAAAATTTCTCTGTCAAAACCTAAGACTTACATAATTTCTTATGTGTCCATGAGTACCTGAAATGAATCTTTAACCATCATATATATTCAATATTCTCAAGAGATTCATATATAAGAGAGCATACTCCCAGTAAATTCAAATGTTCTCTTACAAAATAAGAAAAAAATATAGAAGAAGTTTGTATATAATTTGCAAAACATGAAGAGGAAGAATTGTTAGACCTTAAAGATAAAATTATAACTAATTTAGAAGAATTTATCATGGAAATAGGATATGGTTCACTTTCCTTTGAGTATATTTAAAATAACACTACGGAGGTCCTAGAAAAATAACCAAGGAATATCATGGCACTAAAACAAATACTCATGAAGCAAGAAGAAGAGATCAAGAAACTAAAGAATGATATAACTAGTCAAGTAGAAGAAAAGAAGAAGGTAGATGATGATCTTAGAAAAGCCTTGAATATCTTAAAATCAATGTAAATTTAAGGAATCAACTTGTATAATCCAAAAGGGTAGATGAACTATTAAAGAACAATTGGAAGAAAATGGCAGGATCGTTGGAAATTTGGAAGCAGAGATTGTCACATTGAGAAAAGACCTTCAAAAGAAAAACATGCATAATATCTCAAAGGTTTTGGATAACAATATGAATAGTTAGAGGCCACATCATGACAAGTCTGGGCTAGGATGCAATAAGATAGAAAGAGTCTCAAGCTCTAAAACTACATATCAAGAAACACAACTAAGAAGCTATGCAGAGACAGTCAGAGGAGACAATAATGTTTACAAGGAATATCACAGGGACACTCCTCCACCTAGAAGATTCATATTTATGAATCAACGAAAGTAAAAAACAAGTTGGCCTCAAGATGAATAAGGATTCATAAGATTAACTCCTTTTAGAAGATATTAAACTCTCAGGTATCAAACTATATTTTTTGGTTTATGTTATGCATGCAATCATTTTGGACATAAATCTGTAAATTGAAGATCTAATAGAAGGAACAAAAAAAAATTTGAAAGTCATGCACAAAATGGTTATCCAAGAAGGTCTAGTGAAACATAGAGAAGAAAATACAGTAGGTTTGAATCATTGAGAACTAAGTTTGAATGCTCCAAGTGCAACAACTTTGTACACATGGCTAAATATTGTATAATTAAAATCCCTCCTAGAGAATCACAACATAATAACAACAGGCACAGACCGGAACCTCAACACAAAATATGGATAAGAAAGAAGAATCAATATAACAATGAAGAATGCATACTCGCTCTACAAGATAAACAGAAGAAGCATGGCTGGTTTGTTGACAGTGGCTGCTCAAAACACATGACAGGTTATGAAGACATGTTTCTAACATTGAGAAAGTAAAGAGATGGATCAATCACATTTGGAAATGATGACTCAATTAGAATCATTGGAAAGGGCACAATCTGAATTTGAAAAAAAAATACCAAGGAAGAATATGTTCTAGTAGTGGAAGATATGAAACATAATCTTCTAATTGTAATTCAAATGTGTGGCCAAGGTCACAAACTTATGTTCGATTCATAGAAGTGCAAGATAAGAAAAGAAGGTTCAGGAACATTGGTTGCAACAACTGTAAGAACTTCAAGCAACATATATGTATTAAGTGAAATTGGTAATGAAAAGTGTTTTCTAGGAAAGGAAGATGAATTTTGGCTACAGAATAGAATAATGGGTCACATAAACTTCGATAACATCGTCAAAGTTAGTAAAAAATAAGTAGTCATAGAAATGCCCCAGATCATGAAGCGAACCAACACATTGAGCAAACATTGTCAACAAGGAAAGAAAACAAAGGCCACGTTCAAATAAAACGAATACTCCACAACAAGACCACTAGAAATTGTGCATATTGATATATTTGGACCAACTAGAAAAAAGGGTTTAAAAGGTGAGGAATATTGTATGTTATTGGTTGATGATTATACAAGAATGATTGCAACTTGTTTTCTCGGGAAGAAATCATAAGCATTTGAAAACTTCAAGGTATACAAGGAAATGGTTGAAAATGAAATGGATTTAAAAATCAAATGTTTGAGATCGGACAATGGAGGAGATTTTACTTCAAAGGAATTTATGTATTTCTACATCAAGCATAGTCAAGTGGGTGAAACTAGGAGTTAATCATGGGTTAAGTTGTTGCAATAAGAAAATAATTAAAAATAATTTAGTTGCAAATAGAAGTGGAGAATTTACTATTTGTAGAAAAGTGGGTTAGAAGTGGAAAAGTGGTTATAAGTGGGTTATCCCTAAAATAAGGAAATTGGGGTAAGTTGGTTAGAAGGTAACCCCTTGAGGAAGCTACATGGAAGTATAAATAAGAGAGTAAGGATCTCCTATTAGGACCTATTCATCACATTGAATATATATTATTTTGTAAGGTTTATTGTAGGTACTCATTGATACATTTGAAGTTACGCAAGTATGAGGTAGCAGAAAGGATTGATGGAAAACGTTTCGGAATTACAAAAAATACTAAGAAAACCCTAGTTGTTTTAGGTGTATGTAGGCTGCAGTGGAGAAGGGTGCATATGTACATGGGTTGGCAGTATAAAATGGTGTGTACATGTGGAAAAATGCATAAACATATTGAGACGATGAATATGCCAGGTCTCTAGAGTCTGAAAGAAAGCTCCCAGGACATTCTACAGTGAATAGGTACAACAAATATATCTACAGTTTGAAAAGGTATGTATTATTTCTATGTGTAATTGGATTTTTTTCTCTACATGAGAAATGGTTATGGGGGCTTGAGGATTTTCCCTAAAGAGGATATTGGTTTCATGGCACTTACTGTATAATTCATATCTAGAGAAATAAAATGCTCATATAATTAATATCTATCATTAGTACATCTTGTTAGTGTTGAGGCACATCTTGTATTTTTTGGCATATGGTTATGGTCTTTTGTGGTACATGGTTGAGAGGTTGTATTTGTGAAGTGGTTGATGTAATGAGAGGTTTCATATCAATAAATTTTTTATGTCTAGTCCACGTGAGGGTTATTATACTTGTTCATGATTATACACACTTGTATGGCACATGACTAGAGAGATATAGATGCACTGGGTTAAGGGATATGTATGAGGATGTATGCATAGGGAACAACTATAGTTTGGACATAATGTCAGGTTGCAGGTTGATGTGATAAAGGAATCAAAGGGTCAGAGTTTTTCAAGAAGGTGAAAACCCTAGTTTTCAAAAGGTGTATGCAAGATGTAGTATAGATAGGTTGCGTACATACGTAGGTTGCAGTAAAGATAGGTCATGTACATACGTGAGCTGTAGCATAGACATGTCACGTGCCTGTGGTTTTTTTTTTGGTACATGAAGGTTACAGGTACAAGTTGATCATAGGTCTTTGGTACAGGTTGGTTATAGGTTGTTGGCACATATTGATATAGGTTTTCAATGGTATATCTCACAGTGACAGTGTGGAAGTGGTTTCATCATTTCATTTATATTTCAGGGCGACAGGACAGGGAAAGGATAGGTGGTTGTATCCACCTTCGGGTTGTATTTGGTGAACATACAGGGTTGTAGCTTCCTTATTGGTGTAGTTTGAGAATTGGGGAGTTGGAGCTTCCCTCATGTTGTATCCTAAAAATATATGGGGTCAGAGCGTCCTTCAAGTTGCAATTGAAGAACAAAGGAAATTGGTGCTTCCAATGAATTTAATTATTAAAGACATATAAGCAAAAGCATTATGTGGTTTTCTCCCATATTGGGTTTCCACTTAAAAATATTGGTGTACTGTGTATCTGTATGATTGTTCATTGTTTATGTTTTATTTACTCTACACTTACATATTGTTGTTAAAAGGATTAAAAATATCTATTACTAATTCACTCCCTCCTCTCATTAATCCAACAAGGTCCTGCAAATTAGCATCCATCTTCCTCTTCCCATCATGGTGGCCCTCTTCATATAGAGAATCCATCTATTACATAACAAAATTTCACACTTAGGTGTCACATATATTACATGCATTAAGTGTCACAGGTGTCATAAAGGAACCTTACTAAGTGTTTGATGCACTTTATCAAGTGTCGTATGCACCTTACTAAGTGTCGCATGAAATTTATTGAGTGGTGCAATATTGACACCTTGAAAGAACATTTTTCACAATCCCTAGTTAGTGTGGAGGAGAAATTTATCATCTTAAGGTCAAAATACTATGTGCACATGTATTATTAATTTTTATTGAAAAAAGGAAATTAATTTACTATGAGAATCCACCTCACATTTAGTTTCCTAATCTCAAGGATAAGTGGAGAATCTCATGGATGGTATAGAGATTTTATCAAACCAATATCCTAATTTGATGGACCTTGGGAGATATTTCCTCCCTAAAATCCTTGAGAAATATTTTCTCCCTAAAATTATTAGAGATATTTTCTCCCTAAAAATCTTGGAGATCCCAATTTAGTGATTTCCTGCATGGTGGTTAATCCTCCAAATCCTATATAATGAGGAAATTCCAAGGTGAAAAGCTAGGTAGGAGAAAGTGTGTATCTGATACATATGATCTTAAGAGAAACATCTTTAGAGTGCATTCAAGGATTGGACTGGAGTCTCGGAGGAACACTAGTGCAACAAGGTTGCAATTTCCCATGTTTTCATTAATATAACTTGGCCTATTTCCTTCATATTCTTGTTTTCACATGTATGTCTACATAGATAGATTTATTCTTATCTAATGATATATTGTAGAATTAGAAGGTACTATTTTATTCCTTGAAGAATCTCTTCATCTTGTTCGCGACTTGGACAACAAGAAAAAATACTAAAGAATAGCGAGGACAACCATCGGAAAAGGCGTAAGTCACACTTATTTCTTATATCTTATATATCCATAGACATTAAGAATATATTTAAAGGAATGTTAGTGTCCATTTGTTTTTCTTTCTGTCCTGTTCAATAGGGGTCTATATATCCAAGGGATATTTCACTTGTTCACAGGGGAAATATTTTGTAACGCCATATTTTGAGACATTGATTTTCCCACCCTATTTTGTTCTTCGATGCATGAAGTATAATACGAATACAAGGGAATCCTAGAACTATAGTATTCTTGAATAATTGGCCCAGGAACCATGTGTGATGTCTACATTAGAATTCCTCCAAAGCTTCTTCACATAGTGTAAATATTTATTTCCTTCTATAGCTGAGGTTGATCCCTCAAAGTTTAGTTTGATTTCATTTGACATGAACTAGGCTTGTAATCATCTTTCCCACCAAATTTATTTTCATATTAAAGTGAGAGTACTTGGGGAAAAAATCTTCTGCACAGTCGTTGATGAAGGTTCCTTGACTTGCATTATGGCCATTTCTTATTGGAAATCCCTCATCTCTCCAAAGACCGACCTATCTAACACCATGTTGAGGGCCTTTGATAGAAACATGTTTAAGCCTCATGGTATTATGACCATATTTCCAATTTATTTAGGTGGAAATACTCTATTTGTTGAGGTGGAGGTGGTGAATGCTCCTTTGGAGTATAATTTTCTACTTGGGAATGTTTGATTCTACTATATGACTACTATTGTCTCCTCAGTATTTAGGGTCCTATGATTTACTCACCAAGGAAATATTTTCAAAATAGATCAACTTGTGTTTTCTACCCCGGATGTTATAACTGATGCATGTTATAATATACTCTTTGTTGGTGATTCCCATAATTCTTACATGAGTGTTGACATGGGGATGTTCAAAGACTTATCGTTAATGGGTACGTTTCCCCTTCCCCCACCACCTCCTACTATGGATTTTTCTTTGATAAATGATCCAGATTCGATCATTATATTATTTTTCATCTATCTCAATGCTTTCAAAGTGGAAAAAATTCAAGGAATGAACTTTCAAGGTCATTTTAGTGGTAGGTCCTAGTTTGGAAAATGGGGTTTTGGAACCTTTCGAATCCATTTTGAGGAATAAAATGATGTTTTTTAGGTTTCTAGTGTCTAAAATCTTTCCACACCCGATTGATGATTTTATACATTCTAAGACCTTTCCAACAGTGCAGACACTCCATTAATCAAAGTTCGTATGAAAACGTTATGCCTCCCCCGAGTTGACCTATCGTGTTGGCCACCATGGTGCGATAAGATACCACATTGGACCCCATTACTCATGCATATGGGGATAGCCACATGAATAATTTCAATAATATTCCAAAATTTTCAAAACCATACCATAATTGAGGGTTGAGGAATTCAAAACACCTATCCCTAGATGTCTATCGGAATATGTTAAATATCAGGCCACTAGGACAGAAGGGGTTCCATTCTATGTTATTTTATTTTTTTCCATAGTAGAGAAAACAAATTGTGAGTGGGAAATTAGAGAGAATAACAAAAGGGTTTAATATTTTGTAGTATCCTAATAGGGCATATGGTGCAGACCCCTGACCCTCGGGCTGAGATCCACGTAGGATCTTCTGTAGACCATGACAAGAGTTAAGAAAAACCCTTAATTAAGACCGCAAAGGATTTTTTGGGTCTCGTGAGTTTGACGCTTTCAACCCAATGCTACCACTCTCTGCAACAGACGAGATGCGAAGCTCCGAAATGAGATAAGTCAACAGGGTGTTGACTCCTCCATAGTGACGTGTATATGCCACCTGTCACCCACTTCGACCTTTTTCTGTGCACTATATGTTTGCACCACTTATAAACCATGTCGTATCTACTTACAGGATGTGCCACATGTCCGTGCGATCCCTTGATTCTTGGCACTTCGCAACTTTCGAGATCCAAATGCAATATTTCCCAACCTTCGAACCCATAAAACATGATACCATGCAGGGTTTGGTCCAACGGTTCTTTCGTGGTCAAGATCCAATGGCTTGGATCTTTTTCCCTGCACTTCGCGACTCAGGACTTGGAGCGACCAAGAATTTGGCCTGTCCTCCAAACTCATGAACCCCAAATTCATGAAATGATCCAATGACGTGGGGGTAGGCCATGATCAACGATTCACGTTGACCCTTGACTCATGGGTGATGGGTTTCTCCTCCCTCTAACCACCTTGCAACTCCTACAAATCCTACAGTCCTTGCGATATCATGATTTCTCCATGGAGAATTTAGATCGTCCGTCTCTATCTTGACAACCTTTCACTCTGAACTTTGGCAAAGGAACTTGGACCTGCTCCTTTCTTGATTTTGATCCAACTTTTTCTTCGCTCAGCCTCTACGACCTTCAACCTAAGTTGATTCTTCGAGCCTTCAAACTTTCCTTAGCGAATTCTAGGCTTCAAGCCTTCACTATGCACGAATCTTGCAAACTTAATGATAACTCACAATTATCCTTCAAGAGAAGCTCTGTGCACTCCTTGCAACAGATAATTCTTCAACTCCTCTGTGAGTATGAAGAAATCTTGCCCTCTTCTCCCAGCCTGCACACACTTTGCACAGCTCTATGCTTCGCTAGCACTCCTGCCTATAAATACATAATTGAATCCTTCCTGAGAGTTCTGAGATGAAATCTAGAACCTGGTCAACGCATTCTTTGCGGACCCTCCACTGCACTTTTTTTAGGAGTTCTCAGAAAGAGAAACAATTGGAACTGAGTCTCCCTTTGTCCAGAACTCAAACATTCACCATATAATTCTAGAGCATGCACACACACATAACGTTAAAACAAAATGCATACAAAGAACATAAATATGTTGCAACATACCATTTAACAGGTCATTCTAATAACCATCTGATGTAGCCGCGCCACCCAGGGTACGCCTGCCCCCTCAGGACCTTCTCTTCCTTCGACCCGAAGAGCTCAAAGGCTCTTCTAATTCCCTTTCAGGAAATCTGCACCCACAGTTCACTTCGCGCAACTCCTCTTCCTTTGCTTATCGAGGAATCGGAACTCGCGGCTTCGTGAGTTCACGGTCTATCTTTGGGTCCCCAAATCCCTGAGACCCGATGGCCTTTAGTCAACCGTTGATCTTCCTCCCTTTTCTATCGGAGTTCTCCCTATCGAGAAATTGCTACTCGTGATGTCAACAAATTGAAATTCCAACCTCTGAATCCCGATGTGTCGATTTCCCCGATACACGTGTGGACTGTCTCTTCGGCTCCCCGTCACTTCTATCGGACTTCACGGGATCGCGAATCCAGGTGTTGATGGACTTGGGACTTGCCTTTCCCCGATCCCTGATACAATGCCACCTGTACTCCACTCGCTTTCATGGTCCCCACACTATTACATTACCATCGAAATATCACGGATCGCGATTCCAATGTGCAAGTGTTTCCTTCCTTTGAAAACTCTAATTCTCTGAACCCTGACTTACTGGGATCTCCTGACACGCGTCCCACACGATCAACGGTTCTGACCCTATCAGGATATCGCGGATCACGATATCGTAACTCCTGTTACAACAACTCGTTGCTTCAACTCGCGATATGTCGATATGCGAGGTCACGAGTAGATCTGACGGTCTCTATGACTCGGGATCGATGGCTCTGCCACTCCTGAGATTCGGACCTCCTCATGCTTGCGTCGATAACCTTTTCTCACCTCCGTAAGATCCAACGGCCCATGGAATTTCGCAAAATCTCCACAAGGATTTCGTCCGCCCATTCTTCCCTTCGGTGGATCCACGAAATTGACAAATTGTCTCCCTATTGAACTCTTCTGACTGCTCACCAACCTGCGATGCTTCCTTTTGGCCTGCTCGCACGACTTAGCTCTGCTATTCTTCAACAACTTTGAAGATCTATCCCTCCTGAGCTTTACTTCAACTTTAATTCCATGGCAAGAACTTCCTTGCTCGCACTCCTTGTGGCAAATCTTCAACAACTTTGAAGGGTTGAAGTTGTTCGACTCTGTGCACTCCTGCAACAGTAGTTTTCAATATTCCTTGCTTGGAATCGCAATTTTGAGGCCTAACTTAGCCTGCGCACTCCTTACACGGCTCCTATAAACCACTTTCACCCTAGGGCGAATGAGAACAAAAGTTAAAATGTTGATCCTTTTGTCAAGGCACTCCTTGCGGACAAATTCGACTGCACTCCTTGCAGGAATCCTTGCTCAAACAGAGAAACAATTGAAACTCATACTCACTTCCTCTCAGACCTCAATTCAACCATGAAATCACATACACAACATATAAAAGAAAGTTTATAACAGGAAGCAAACATTCATGAGCATAACATCATAAATACACAGAGAATAACAAAAACCATGGATTTGAATCAAAATTCTCTTCTATTAATTCAATGCCTGTACATGGGTGTTCTTCATACAATTCTCTGCTTGCTCTTCTCTTCTGAATGATCTCAATAATGTTACAATGTACAAAGGAGGGTGTCTATATCCCGTTTCCCTCTCGAATCTCTAAACTATCAAATCTAGACTTAAAATCCTATCTACCAGCATTAACTAAATTAAATGCCTCATCTACCTAAGGACGAGAGCTTAAAGGCTCAAGGTCCAATACAATATACAAATGCACCTTCATAAATGGTCCATTAAAGACTTGCGCAACAATCCCAAAGTATTTCGAAAATTTGGGTTGGTTTGTCCAGTTGATCTTCACTTGATGTGTTGGATCGCTTGATGAGTTGGCGATGCTCCTGCATCATACTCCTCAGCTTGAAAACTTTCATGGGCTCCTGTCCATGAGCTCCTGCACGGTTTGTCCATGATTTCGTATCATTTCTTTAGTTTCCCAGCTGGCATCCTCCACTGGGTGATTCTTCCACTTGACCAGATACTCGAAGTATTCTTTTGTTCTGGTTTTCTTACCCACTCGCTTGTCCAATATGCACTCCATCCGTGGCTTCTCTGCAATCGGCATCTTCTTCTTCCACTGGATCACTAGTTCCTCAGTTCCAGTCTCTGCTTCTCCTGCCCTGTATGGGTATAAGTCTGTGACGTTGAATATCAGAGATATTCCGATGCCATCCGGCAAATCAATCTCATATGCATTCTCTCCGAATTTTCTCAAGACTCTGCATGGCCCGATCTTCTTCATCTTGAGTTTATTGTATGTTCCCCTTGGGAATATTTCCTTCCTCAGGTGCGCCAGAACTAGATCACCAACTTCAAACTGAAGTTGTCTCCGATGCTAGTCTGCTCTGCGCTTATACTCCTGATTTGAATCTTGCAGTCGCTGCTTCACCTGACTGTGAAGTTCCTGTATCGCCTCAACGAATTCTTCTGCACTAGCACTGCTAGTCGCAGTCTGTTCTGAATATCGCAATTCAGAAACTCCTCTCGGCTACATCCCATATACAACCTGAAATGGACTTCTACCTGTACTCTGATTCAGTGAATCATTGTATGCAAATTCTTCCTGTGGCAATACGCTATCCCAGCTGCTATGGTGCTCCGTCACCAGGCTCCTTAAAAAATATCCCAGACTTCGGTTGACCACTTCTGTCTGTCCATCCATCTGAGGATGATAAGCAGAACTAAACGCCAATTTAGTTCCTAGCTTCTTCCATAGGGTTCTCCAAAAATTCCCTATGAATTTTGTGTCCCTGTTTGAAACTATACTTTTCGGCAATCCATGAAGTCTAACGATCTCTTTGAAAAAAAAATTTGCGATGTGCATCGCAACGTTGGTTTTCTGGCATGGTATGAAATGTGCCATCTTAGAAAACTTGTCCACGACCACAAAGATGGAATAAACACCTCATTGCGTCCTAGGCAATCCCAATACAAAATCCATACTTATCGCCTCCCATGGCCTCTCCGGTATGGGCAATGGCTGATAAAACCCTACATTCTGCTTCCTACCCTTTGAATGCTGACAAATCTGACATCTGTCAACAAACCTCTTAACATTCGCATGCATCCATGGCCAAAAATATGACTCATTCATCTTCGCAAATGTCTTTTCATGGCCAAAGTGCCCTGCTAAACCTCCATTGTGCTTCTCCTTCAACGGGTTCTCCCTCATGGAGCATATCGGAATACACAGCTGATTGCCTCTGAACAACAATCCTTCCTGGATCATATAATCCATCCAAGGACTCCTGTCTCTGAGAACTAGATTCTCAGCTACTTCATACGCTTCTCCAAAGTCTGCATCTCCTGCGTGCATGTCCCTGAGATTTTCAAAACCCAAGGTTTTGACTTGAAACTCCTACAGCAACAAAACTTTCCTTCTCAAAGCATCAGCCACTTTGTTAGCAGTACCCGAAATGTGCTTAATTACAAATGTAAAATTCTGCATATACTCTACCCATTTAGCATGTTTCTGATTCAACTTCTCCTGTTGAGTCACAAACTGTAATGCATGATTATCACTATACAGAACAAATTCTTTTGGAATTAAATAATGCCTCCACTTCTTTAGTGCCTGTATGATAGCATAAAATTCTTTATCATACGTGGAGTATTTCAGTTTCGCCTCATCCAACTTCTTGCTAAAATATGAAACTGGTCTGTCATCCTGACTCAAGACCGCTCCTATGGCATACCCACTGGCATCACATTTTACCTGAAATGTTTTCTGAAAATCTGGCAACACCAACACTGGTCGTTTCGTGATCTTTTGCTTCAATAAATTGAAGCTCTTCTCAGCCTCAGCTATCCAATGAAAAGACTTATGCCACTTCTTCACTATGTCCATCATCGCTACGCTAATCCCACTGAAATTTCTGATGAACTTTCTGTAGAAACTAGCCAAACCATGGAAGCTCCTCACCTCAAAAATATTTCTCGGTGATGACCAATTCTTGATCACTTACACCTTGTCCGGATCCATCCTCAACTCATTAGCCGAAATAACTAAACCCAAATAGATGAGATGTGTCTTCATAAATGAGGACTTCTTCATATTAATTAACAGCTTCTCCTGTTGTAGCCTCCTCATCGCAATGGCCAAATGTTTCAGATGTTCAGCCTCTGATTTACTGTAAATCAGTATGTCATCCAAATAAACAATGACGAACTTTTCGATGAACTCCCGCAGGACTTCATTCATCAACCTCATAAAATTACTTGGCGCATTGGTCAAGCCAAACAGCATGACTAGCCATTCATACAGTCCTTCATTTGTTTTGAAGGCTGTCTTCCACTCATTGCCTTCCCTCATGCGAATTTTGTGGTATCCGCTTTTCAATTCTATCTTTGAAAAATATTTTGCCCCACTCAGGCAATCAATCAGATCATCCATTCTCAGCAATGGGAACTTGTACCTGCTGGTTATTTTATTGATTTCTCTTGAATCGGTGCACATCCTCCAACCTCCGTGTTTCTTCGGACTGAGTACTGTTGGAACAACACATGGACTCAAGCTTTCCCTGACTAATCCTTTGTCCATCAAATCTTGGACCTGCTTCTTGACCTCCTCATTTTCCTGCGGCGTCAACCTGTACACGGCTTTGTTCGGCAAACTAGCTCCTGGTATGAGGTCTATGTGGTGACTCACACTTCTCATCGGTGGTAATGAATGAGGTAATTTGTCCACTATGATGTCAGCGAACTCTTCCAGCAGTTCCTAAACTTCATCTGGTAAATCATCCACTCTTGTGCTAGTCAAAACAATCCTCGGCTTCCTGACCACAAAGAATTGTGGATCTTCATTTTTCTCAACCTCTGTAAGAAGCTCCTTCCCACTCATGAGAAGTATTGTGCTATTTACTTCCAACTTCACCTCTTTGTCCTTTATCGGAAGCAACATATGGGTTCTCCCATTCTTCTCTAGAGTATATGTGTTCATTCTCCCATCATGAATCACATTTCTGTCATATTGCCATGGTCTACCCAGCAATAAATGACATACATCCATGGGAATAACATCACACAGAATCTTATCATTATATCCGCCTATCTTGAATTCAACCAAGCATTGTTTAGTAACATTTACCTGGTGTCCTTTTTGTAGCCACGAAACTCTGTATGGACTGGGATGATCAGTCGTTTCCAGCTCCAGCTTCTCTACCATCTCGGTTGAAACGATATTGTCCGTGCTACCACTGTCAACAATGACCTTGCATACCCTATCCTTGGTCTTGCAAGCTGTTCTGAACAGTCTGGTCCTTTGCAATGAGATTTCCACCTCCTTCTGGGGTGTCAAAAGGACTTTATGCATCGCAAGCGATATTCTGCCTTCTGCGTCTTCAGTCCCAGCATCACGCCTATGTGCTTCTGCGATGTGAGCTTCCCCTGTATCTTTCTTTTTCTCTGGACACTCATATGACTTGTGCCCATTATTCCCACATGTAAAGCATGTGATAACTCCTCCTCAGCCTCTTCCTCTACCTCTGGTACGAGGAAAAGTATTTACATCAGCATAATCTCCTCGCTGATCATTTTGCTGTCCTTTCGGCTCAACATATGGCTGCCTTTGTGAGGTTCCACCTCTTTCAACCTTGCCCTGAGGTTTCTTCCATTCCTCCTTGGGATTCTGAAATTTCTCTTGGGAAACTACCTTGCCTCTGGGCTGACTTCTGCCTCGCCCTCGCTGTCCTTGTTTTTGGCTCATCTTCTTTTCGGCTTTCAGAGCCAATTGGTAAGCACCTTCCACCGTTCGGATGGTTAGCATGCTTAATTCATCCTGAATGTCGTATCTGAGACCATTCATATATCTAGCCACCTTCTCATCATCACTCTCCCGATGACCTGCTCTGATGTTCAGTCGATAGAATTCCTCAGTGTATTCTTTCACTTTCATCAGCTTCTATCTCAGGTTCTGCATTCGCCTGAACAGTGTGATTTGGTAGTCTCTTGGGATGGATTTTGCCTTCATCTTCGTGATCATTTGATCCCAGCTTTTAATCTTTTGCTTGCCTTTGCAGCGTCTATCTTCTTGTAGCTCATCCCACCATAATGTTGCATGTCCCTTCAAGCGTGTAACTGCATGCTTGAATTTTTTATCTTCTTCGATATCCTCAAAATTGAAGTAGGTGTCAAGAGCTCTAATCCAATCTAGCAGCTCTTCTGCATCCAGATTTCCTTCGTAGACTGGAATATCCATCTTGGCCTTTGCACCCATTCTGGAAATGGCTTTGATCAACCTCTTGGTTCATGCATCTTTCGCTGTGACCTCTTCTTCATGTCCAGCTTCCTCTTCAACCTCAGAATCACTAAGATCCCCTGCACGAACTCTGTGTCTTTGTGTTGTCTCCATTTCTTCAAGCCTTGCTCGAAGATCTCTCATCTGCCGCTCCATTTATGGATTCTCTGTCAGCCTACCTCTTCTTCTCACCTCCCTATCTTCTGGGTCCAGTGACTGTCTTTCTTCTCTCGGCGGAATGATGAATTCTCTTTCTCTGCTACATAAAGCAAAGATATTCCTGCTCTGATACCACTTGATGTAGCCGCGCCACCCAGGGTACGTCCGCTTCCTCAGGACCTTCTCTTCCTTCAGCCCGAAGAGTTCAAAGGCTCTTCTAATTCCCTTTCAGTAAATCTGCACCCACAATTCACTTCGCGCGACTCCTCTTCCTTTGCTTATCGAGGAATCAAAACTTGCGGCTTCGCGAGTTCACGGTCTATCTTTCGGTCCCCAAATCCCCGAGACCCGATGGCCTTTAGTCAACCATTTAGCTTCCTCCCTCTGCTATCGGAGTTTTCCCTATCAGGAAATCGCTACTCGCGATGTCAACAAATTGAAATTCCAACCTCTGAATCTCGATGTGCCAATTTCCCCGATACACGTGTGGACTGTCTCTTCGGCTCCCCATCACTTCTATCGAACTTCACGATATCGCGAATCCAGGTGTCGATGGACTCAGGACTTGCCTTTCCCCGATATCCAATACAATTCCACCTGTACTCCACTCGCTTCCGTGGTCCCCACACTATTACATTACCATCGAAATATCGTAGATCGCGATTCCAATGTGCAAGTGTTTCCTGCCTTTGAAAACTTCGATTCTCCAAACCCCGACTTACTGGGATCTCCTGACACACGTCCCACACGATCAATGGTTCTGACCCTATCGAGATATCACAGATCGCAATATCGTAACTCCCGTTACAACAACTGGTTGCTTCAACTCGCGATATGCCGATATGCGAGGTCACGAGTAGATCTGACGGTCTCTACGACTCGGGATCGACGACTCTGCCCCTCCTGAGCTTCAGACCTCGTCACACTTGCGTCGATAACCTTCTCTCTCCTCCATAATATCCAATGGCCCACGAGATTTCGTGAAATCTCCACAAGGATTTCGTCCGCCCGTTCTTCCCTTCGGTGGATCCACAAAATTGACGAAGTGTCTGCCTATTGAACTCTTCTGATTGCTCACCAACCTGCGATGCTTCCTTTTGGTCTACTTGCACGACTTAGGTCCGCTGTTCTTCAACAACTTTGAAGACCTATCCCTCCTAAGATTTACTTCAACTTTAAGTACTCGACAAGAAATTCCTTGCTCGCACTCCTTGCGGCAAATCTTCAACCACTTTGAAGGGTTGAAGTTGTTCGACTCTGCGCACTCCTGCAGCAGCAGTTTTCAATATTCCTTGCTCAGAATCGCAATTCTAAGGCCTAACTTAGCCTGCGCACTCCTTGCATGGCTCCTATAACCCACTTTCACCCTGGGGTGAATGAGAACAAAAGTTAAACTGTTGAGCCTTTTGTCAACGCACTCCTTGCGGACAAATTCGACTGCACTCCTTGCAGGAATCCTTGCTCAAATAGAGAAACAATTGAAACTCATTCTCACTTCCTCTCAGACCTCAATTCAACCATGAAATCACATACACAGCATATAAAAGCAAGTGTATAATAGGAAGAAAACATTCATGAGAATAACATCATAAATACACAGAGAATAACATAAACCATGGATTTGAATCAAAGTTCTATTCTATTAATTCAATGCTTGTACATGGGTGTTCTTCATACACTTCTCTTCTTTCTCTTCTCTTTTGAATGCTCTCAATAATGTTACAATGTACAAAGGAGGGTGTCTATATCCTGTTTCCCTCTCGAATCTCTAAACTATCAAATCTAGACTTAAAATCCTATCTACCAGCATTAACTAAATTAAATTCCTCATCTACCTAAGGACGAGATCTTAAAGGCTCAAGGTCCAATACAATATACAAATGCGCCTTCATAAATGGTCCATTAAAGACTTGTGCAACAATCCCAAAGTATTTCAAAAATTTGGGTTGGTTTGTCCACCTGATCTCCGCTTGATGTGCTGGATCGCTTGATGAGTTGGCGATGCTCCTGCATCACCATCACACACACGTAGATTTGGAATCAAAGATTTCTTCTTTTAATTCCAGTGTTCTTGTACATGGAAAATAATAGCTCAAATGCATAAAAATCCTTTGTTCTCTTCTATTCTCCTCTGTAGCTCTACAACTTATGAATTCTGAATTATCATCCAAAAGATACATGGGTGAGGGCGTTTATCCTCCATTTTCCCTCCTAAGCTTCTAAAACTATCTAATCTATCATTTAAATCTACCTACTTCCATTAAACATACATAAATGCCTAGTACATCCGTTGATAGGAACATACGCTCCAAAATCGGTTTGGATCTTCAATACATAAATGCTAATGCACCTTCCTCCTGATCATTAAATTAATGTTTTAGATTTTTTTTAAATTCAAAACGTTTTCACAAAAATGTGTTCAAATGAAATCTGCGCGTCCAGCTATCTCCTTTTACTAGGCGCATTCTTGGTGTCTTTATGTGATGCTCCTGCATCATACTCCCTCACTTGAAAATTTTGATGAACTCCTTTTCATGAGCTCTTGCACGGTCTGTCCATGCCTTTGAATTTATACTTCATCCTCCCAGCTGGCATCTTCAACTGGATGTCCTTTCCACTTTACCAAATATTCAAAATACTCCTTCCTCCTGGTATTTTTTCTAATCCTTTTGTCAATTATGCTTTCCATCTGCGGCTTTTCAGCTACAAGCATCTGTTTTTTCCATTGAATCTTTTCTTGTTCATCTTCTGCTCCTGCTTCTTTATCTCTATAAGGGTACAACTCCGTGACATTGAATATCGGTGAGATTCCGACCCCACCTAGTAGTTCAATCTCATATGCGTTTGACCCAAATTTCCTTATGACCTTGCATGGTCCGATCTTTTTCATCTTGATCTTATTATACATTCCCCTTGGGAACCTTTCCTTCCTCAAATGTGAAAGAATTGAATCGCCAACTTCAAATTGAAGTTCCCGCCTATGTTGATCTGCTCTGTGCTTGTACTCTTGATTTGAACTCTACAATTTCTCCTTAATTCTGATGTGAAGCTCCTTCATTCCTTATGCAAAGTCCTCTGCACTAGCACTCCTGAATTCATATTGTTCTGAATCTTTCAATTCAGAAACTCCCCTTGGCTGCATTCCATATACAATTTGGAATGGATTGTTCCCTGTGCTTCTGTTAAATGAATCGTTGTAACCAAATTCTGCCTGTGGCAGAATATGATCCCATTGATGGTGGTGTTCAGTCCCTAGGCTCCTTAGCAAGTCTCCCAAGCTCTTGTTCATGACCTCTGTCTGTCCATCCGTCTGAGGATGATATGTTGAGATAAAAGAAAAATTTGTCCTCATATTCTTCCATAAGGTCCTTCAGAAATTTCCCATGAACTTGGTGTCTCAATCAGAAATGATACTTCTTGGCAAGCCGTGAAGTCTAATGACTTCCTTGAAAAATAGATTCACAATATGAGTTGCATCACTGGTTTTCTGGCACGGTATGAAATGTTCCATCTTTGAAAATATGTCTACCACTACAAAGATTGAATCATATCCCCTCTATGTCCTTGGCAGTCCCAAAATGAAATCCATTCTCATGGCATCCCATAGCCTTTCGGGTATGGGTAAGGGCTGGTATAACCCTGCGTTCTACCTTTTTCCCTTCATGTGCTAGCAAATTCTACACCTGTCTACAAAATTCTTCACATCCGTTCTCATCCCTGGCCAGTAATACAATCCATTCAACTTCAATCCTTTGAAGTGTCCGACCAATCCTCCACTATGCTTTTCCTTCAACAAATTCTCCCTCATGGGGCATCTTGGAATACATAGCTGATTTCCTTCGAACAATAATCCATCCTGGATCATATACTCAGTCCATTGTCTCCTTTCCTTGAGAATTGGATTCTCAGACGCCTCATATGCTTCTCTGAAATCTGGATCATTCCTGTACATTTATTTGAGGTTATCAAAACCCAAAGTCTTGACTCTGAATTCCTGCAATAGAAAATATTCCATACTCAAAGCGTCAACCACTTTGTTAGCAGTTCCAGAAATATGTTTAATCACAAAAGTAAAATTCTTCATATATTCAACCCATTTAGCATGTTTTTGGTTCAACTTCTCCTGTCGATTCATGAATTGAAAAGTGTGATTGTCATTGTACAAAAAGAACTCTTTTGGAACCAAATAGTGTCTCCATTTCTTCAACGATTATATGACCGCATAAAACTCCTTGTCATACGTTGAGTATCTAATCTTTTCTTCATTTAGTTTCTCACTGAAATACATGATCGACCTATTATCTTGGCTCAATACCACTCCAATTGCAAACCCACTCGCATCACACCTCACCTGGAATGTTTTGATGAAATCTTGTAACACCGGAATTGGTTGCTCAGTGATCTTCTTCTTCAGCAGGTTGAAACTCTTTTCTACTGCCTCTGTCTAATGAAAAGATTTATGTCACTTCTTCACCGTATCCATCATTTGTGCACTGATTCCACTGAAGTTTTGGATGAATTTCCTGTAGAAGCTAGCCAATCCATGGAAACTTTGAACTTCGAAAATAGTCTTCGGCGATGGCTAATCTCTAATCACCTTTATCTTCTTAGGATCCATTTTCAATTCACTTGCAGAGATTAAAAAACCCAAATAAATGAGTTATGTCCTTATGAATGATGATTTCGTCATATTGATCAATAATTTCTCTTTCTTCAATCTCCTCATCACGACAGCTAAATGTTTTAAGTGCTCCTCTTTAGTTTTACTGAAAATTAGTATATCATCCAGATATACAATCATGAATTTTCCAATGAAATCCTTCAGGACTTCATTCATCAACCTCATAAAGGTGATCGGCACATTGTTCAAGCCAAATGGCATGACAAGCCATTTGTACAAACCTTTTTTTGTTTTGAATTCCATTTTCCATTCATCACCCTCCTTCATCCTGATTTGGTGATAGCCACTTTTCAAATCAATCTTCGAAAAATATTTGGCTCCGCTCAAGCAATCCATCAAGTTGTCCATCCTTGGGAATGGAAACCTGTATATGATGGTAATCTTATTAACTATACTTGAGTCTGTACACATCCTCTAGCCTCCATATTTATTTGGGTTGATAACTGTTGGAACAACGCACGGACTCAAGCTCTCCCAAATTAATCCTTTTTCCATTAATTCCTAGACCTGTCTCTTAACTTCCTCATTCTCTTGCGGCATAAACTTGTATGTTTCTTTGTTTGGCAAGATGGCTCCAGGTATAAGATCAATATAATGGATTATACTCCTAATAGGTGGCAACGAACAGGGTAGTTCATCCACTACTTTGTACTTTGTCAATGAACTATTCCAACAAACCTTGGATTTCTTCCAGCAAATCATCTATTCTAGTTTTGTTCAAAACAATTTTGGGTTTCCTAACCACAATGAATTACGTGTCTTCTTTCTTATTAAATTCCTTAAGAAGTTCCTTCCCACTCATGAGAAGTATTGTATTGTTCATCTCTGGTTTCACTTCTTTATCCTTAATCGGTAGCAACATGTGCGTCCTACCATTTGTTTCCAGAGTGTATGTGTTCTTCCTCCCATCACACACCACATTTCTGTCATATCGCCATGGTCTACCCAGCAATAGATGACAGACATCCATTGGAATGAAATCACACAAAATATCATCTTTATATCCTCTTATTTTGAATTCAACTAAACATTGTTTAGTGACATTTACTTGATGTCCTTTTTGTAGCCACGAAACTTTGTATGGGTTGGGATGCGCAACAGTCTCCAGCTCCAACTTTTCTACCATCTCTGTAGACACAAGATTTTTTGTGATACCGCTATCCACTATAACTTTGCATACTTTGTCTTTGGTTTTTCAAGTAGTCTGAAACAAACTGTTTCTTTGGGATAGATTCTCTGCCTCCTTCTCTAGCTTCAAGAGAGCTTTACGCATCATCAAGGATCTTCCACTGTCAGCATCTTCTGCCTCAAAAATTCATCCTTGAGCTTTGGCAATGTGAGTTTCGCCACCCTCTTTCTTCCTATCTGGACACTCATAGGATTTGTGTTCGATTTTCCACAGACAAAGCACTTCACTTCACCTCCTTTGCCTCTTCCTTTTCCTTTAGCTCAAGGAAAAGTGTTTTGGTCAGCATACTTTCTCCCCTGTGAACTTCCTCCTCATTCAGGGTGAATATGAGGTTTTGTTTCTTCCTCCTTCAGTTTTTTATCCCTTTCCTGGACAATTGCTTTGCCTCTGCTCTGACTTCAACCTCTGCCTCTTTGACCTTGCTTTCACGCCAATTTTTCTTCAGCCTTCAAAGCCATTTGATAAGCATCTTCTACATTCCTTATCGTCATCATGCTCATCTCATCTTGAATTTCATATCTCAGACCATTCATGTATCTGGAAACTTTCTCATCATCATTTTCCCAATGACCTGCTCATATGTTTATCCTGTAAAACTCTTCACTGTATTCCTTTACCGTCATCAGCTTCTGTCTCAAATTTTGCATCCTCCAAAACAGATTTATTTGATATTGCCTGGGTATAAATTTGACCTTCATCTTCGCAACCATTCTGTCCCAACTCTTGATCTTCTGCTTTCCCTTGCCACGTCTATCAACCTGTAGTTCATCCCACCACAGCGTTGCATGCCCTTTAAGTCTGGTAACGACATGTTTAGCTTTTTTGTCTTCTTTGACATCCTCATAGTAGAAGTGCTTGTCTAGAGCTCTAATCCAGTTTAGAAGCTCTTCAATGTCTACATTTCCCTTTTACATGGGAATGTCCATTTTTTCTCTGGCACCTATCCTTGCAACAACTCTAAGAAGATGTTCTTCAGCAACATCCTCGGCTGTGATTTCTTCTCCTTCATGTTCATATTCATTTTCATTTTCAACCTCGCTGATGTCTCCAGCGTCGGCTATTTACCTTTGTGCTATCTCCATGGCATCAAGCCTGGCACATACTTCATGCATTTCTCACTCCACTATTGGATCAGGCATGGGTCTTTCTCTTCTTCTTGGTGGCATGGCTGTAATTTTTTTCTCCACTACAGAAAGAAAAGAATATTTTCTGGGCTTTGATACCACAGCTGGTGCAAACCCCCGAATCCTGGGCCAAGATCTGTGCAGGATCTTATCTAAAAGACGACAAGAGTTAATCCAAACCCTTGATTAAGACTGCGAAGGATTTTTGGGTCTCACGAGTTTGGTGCTTTCAACCCAATGCCAATGCTCTCTACAATAGTTGAGATGTGAAGCTCCGAAACGTGATAAGTCAACAGGGTGTTGACTCCTCCACAGTGACGCGTATACCGCACCTGTCACCCACTTCGACCTTTTTCTGCATGCTATATGTCTGCGCCACCTGTCAACCAAGTGGTCTTCACTTATAGGATGTGCCACCTATCCATGCAAGCCCTCCGTGCTCGACACTTCATGAATTTCACGATCCAAATGCAATATTTCCCAACCTTCAAATCCCCCAAAACACGATACCACGTGGGGTTCGATCCAACGATTCTTCCGTGATCAAGATCCAATGACTTGGATCTTTTTCCCTGCACTTCGTGACTCAAGACTTAGAGCGACCAAGAATTTGGCCTATCCTCCAAACTCACGAACCTCGAATTCACGAAATGATCCAACAACATGGGGGTAAGCCACGATCAATGGCTCACGTTGACCCTTGACTCCTGGGTGATGGGTTTCTCTGGCCTCTAACCACCTTGCAACTCCTACAAATCCTATGGTCCTCATGATCTTGCGAGTTCTCCATGGAGAATTAGACCATCTGTCTCTATCTTGACAACCTTTGACTCTGAACTTTGGCAATGGCACTTGGACCTGCTCCTTTCTTGATTTCGATCCAACTTGTTCTTCGCTCGGCCTCTACCATCTTCAACCTAAGTTGATTCTTCGGGCCTTCAAGCTTTCCTTGGTGAATTCTAGGATTCAAGCCTTCACTATGCATGAATCTTGCAAACTTAATAATAACTCATAGTTATCCTTAGAGAGAAGCTCTGTGCACTCCTTGCAATAGAGAATTCTTCAACTCCTCTGCGAGTCTGAAGAAATATTTCCCTCTTCTCCCAGCCTACGCACACTTTTCACATCTTTTTGCTCCGCTAGCACTTCTTCCTATAAAGACACAATTGGATCCTTATTGAGAGTTCTGAGATGAAATCCAGAACCTGGTCGATGCACTCCTTGTGGACCCTCCACTGCACTCTTTGCAGTAGTTCTCAGAAAGAGAAACAATTGGAACTCATTCTCCCTTTTTTCAGAACTCAAACATTCACCATAGAATTCTAGAGCATGCACACACACATAACATTAAAACAAAATGCATACAGAGAACATAAATATCTTGCAACATACCATTTAACAGGTGATTCTAATAACCATCACACACACATAGATTTGGAATCAAATATTTCTTCTATTAATTCCAATGTTCCTGTACATGGAAAATAATAGCTCAAATGCATAAAAATCCTCTATTCTCTTCTATTGTCCTATGTAGCTCTACATCTTATGAATTTTGAATTATCATCCAAAGGATACAAGGGTGAGGGTGTCTATCCTCCGTTTTCCCTCCTAAACTTCTAAAATTGTCTAATCTATCATTTAAATATACCTACTTGCATTAAACATACATAAATGCCTAGTACATCCACAAATAGGAACATACGCTCCAAAATCAGTTTGGATCTTCAATATATAAACGCTAATGCACCTTCCTCCTGATCATTACATTAATGTTTCAGATGTTTTTTAAATTCAAAACGTTTTCACAAAAAAGTGTTCAAATGAAATCTACATGTCCAGTTGTCTCCTTTCACTAGGTGCGTGTTTGTTGGCTTTATATGATGCTCCTGCATCAACATAGTTCTAATGTAGCTACATAGAGAGTGTCTTCCCCTTTGTACTTCAATTATTTTCATACCAGATAAAAGAGAGAAGAGTAGCCTCACATTCTAGTTGGGTTTTATCTCGTAACAGTTTCCCAGATAAATATTTCTATGATATTTTGGATGATGTGTGATTGTATTTCACTATTCTCTATTTCTTGCATTCTATCTATTTCATGCATAAACAAAAAATTAGTTACTAAATATTCTAGAATCTAAAGGAATTTAAGCTTCATAGTGTAGATTTAAGTTTTATTTATCATATCTGTTGTGAGGAACTGTTCTAGTGGATTATGCATGGAAATTTACATATTAATCAAAAACATATTTTATGTTATCAGTGGATCCATAATATCTTTTGATCCTTGGGTGGTACCTCGTCTAGAGGAAGTTCAGTCTTATGGAGCTAGGATGCTTTTTAGAGTGGTTGATATATCCTCCTTGATGATATCGTCAATACTATTTGATACTTCTCAAAACTCCATCTTCATATCAAGTGTGATCATCATACTCCGCCCATAAGGGTCACTGAATCTCCAAGTTTACATGATTTCCTCCATTTTGAGTTGCCTTCATATAAGGTCATCCTAGAAGTCATGGCTTCGATTGATAATCGAAGGGAAGATGAGCATCACTAATAATATCTTCTTCATAATTTAGAACCAACGAGAGTTGACATGATTATTTTTTACCCTATACTTGTTGGTTTGTTATATTATTTGTAGTGAACACCTAGTCGAGGTGAATCAACTGACGGTCGAAGTCGATATGGATCAAAAGAAAGTCAAAGGTTGAGGAAGTCGACCATCTAAATGTGAAGTCGAAGATATCGATGACAAGTCAACTAACAATATGTCAAAGTGAAGGCATGAGATGAACACCTAGAGACTGAATGGAGGTTGACTTATAAACCCAACTTGGGGTCGACTGTAACAGAATCCCAAGTTTTGCAAGCTTTGTAGCCAATCATATGCATGGATCTGTAACTATTTTTGGGTGAAAATATTTAGGGTTTTTCCTATTGTAAATCCTATAAAGAGGCATTTTGTAAGGTCGTAAAGGTTTTTTTTGTTAGGGGATCATAGAATTCACTTTTGCAGGTTAATGCATGTGTAAGTGTAGGTTGTTGGTCATGCATATGTAGTCCGAATTAGATGCATGGTTGTTCTTTGTTGTGAAATAGGGTATGATGTCAGTTGTGTCTTAGGTGTGGACCAAGGTTAGACATGTAAACTTTTATTCTGAATGAATAAGACAACAAGAGAGAAGAATGCTCAAAGGAATGTTGGCTTTCCTGGTTAAGGGTTTCGAGGGTAAAATCCCGGTGTACTGTGTGATTTCTTGTGTCATATGCTTGATTAAATTCTTCTTCTCTTCTGCTAGGATTAGTGTGGAATTGTTTTACATTTCCTTACATGTGGTATCATAGCTTAGGTCTCCCTTGAAAAGTGAATTATTAGAGTGGTCTAATGCTTTGGTGAGTATATCATATCTTGATATGAAAATCTTGAATCTGAGAACTAAAACCTAGGTACAGTAAGAGTCGTAAGTCAAAAATTGTTTTAAATATTGCGGTAAAGAATGGCAAGGAGTTCCAGAATAGAGATAGAAATATTCAATGGCCATAATTCCGAGCTTTAGAAGCTTAAAATGGAATATATTCTTGTCGATAAAGAGAAATTGACAATGGTTTGTCTAGGTACCCAGCCAACAGGCATGTCTATAGAAGAATGGGAGAAAATTGAAAGAAAAGAAAGAAGTACTATATGACTTTGTATTGCAGATTCGATGTTGTTGAATTTCTCAGGTGAAGATTTGGCCAAGAAATTATGGGACAAGATTGGAAGCTTATACCAGTCTAAATCTCTGGTAAATAATTAGTTTCTTAGAATGAAACTGTATCTCCTGAGGATGAGTGATGGAAGTTCGATGATTGAGCATTTAAATGTGTTTAATACCATGTTAATCCGGCTATTGTCTCTCGATATAAAGATCACTGAAGAGGAGAAATGTATCATCTTATTATGTTCTTTTCTAGACTCCTAGGATAGTGTACTCATGGATATTGGGAGTAATACAACCACACTATCACTAGAGGACATGGCTGCTTCTTTGTTGTCGAAAGAATTGAGAAGAAAGAACATGGAAGGATCAACCAAATATGATTTGGTAGTGAGAGGTTGATTGATCGATAGAGAAAAAGGCAGATTATCCGATAGGATGTATAAGTCTAAGGGTAGATATAAATTTCAGGTTTCATCTGTGTGAAGATGATGGAAATGTAGTAAATATCGGCATTATGAAAAGGACTGTAATTCAAAGGCAATAAAATTCATTGTTGGATCCAATGAGAAGAAGTCGACTGAGAGAAATATTACCTTGAAGAAAGGAGGTGATGTGTACCTGACATCAACTAGTACAGAGTCAGATTAATATGTTTGGTTTATAGACTCAGGAGCATCCTATAATATGACACCACATAAAGAATGATTATGTGAATATGAACAATATGATGGTGGTGATGTTTTCTTTGGGGACAAATCGACAACCAAAATTATCAGATGGGGAAGAGTCTGAATGACATTGCAGGATGGGAGGAAAAGAACCCTTCCAGGTGTTCTACACATTTTGGGTTTGGAAGAAACATGTTATTTGTCACTAAGATGAGTGATGCAGGTGTGCATAATCTGTTTCAGAAGGATTCATGAAAGATGGTCAGAGGTACGATGGTCTTAATGAGAGGAGTTCACACTGGTACCCTATACAAGTTGTTAGGGAATGTTGACTCGACTGGATGCAATAGCATCCTTGCTCCTGAAATCGACTCGATTGTGACTCGATTCGACTTGATGTCGACACAACTCAACTTGACTCAATCCAAGTCGGTTCAAACTGACTCAATGAGACATGATTAACTCAACCTGACCAGTTTATGGAACAAGAGGATGGCACACATTGGAAAAGAAGGAATTTGAGCTATTGAAAGAAAAGGTATGGTCGAAGTTTTTCCTGAATGTGGTTTAGAATTTAAATATTTTGAACTTTTTATATATGGGAAACAAAGTCAGGTGAGGTTCCCATTTGGAGTGACAAGGGAAAATGGGATTATAGAATTGGTGCATAGTGATGTGTTTGGTTTGGTTATAGTTCCTTCACTTGGTGGATCCCTATATTTTGTCTCCTTCACAGATGATTTTTCCAGGATGACATGGATATATTTCCTGAAGAATAAATCATAGGTTTTAGAGATATTTAAGAACTTTAAATATCTTATTGAAAACCATACAGAGAATATGATTAAAGTGTTGAGGACTAAAAATGGTGGTGAATTCTATAGAAAGGAATTTGATCATTTATTTAAGAAATGTGGCATACGATGTCAAAATATGACATCATATACCCCACAACAAAATGGAGTTTCTGAGAGAATGAACATAACGTTTATGTATAAGGAAAGGACCACGCTTAGTGGTTTTGGGCTTACAGAAGAATTATGTGTGGAGGTAGTCGAGACTGCAAGATATCTGGTGAATATGTATCCTTTTTCGGAGCTAGTCGACATGACTCCAAATGAGGTATGGTCAGGTAAGAATTATTCACTAGAAAATATCAAAGTATTTGGTCTTGATGCATTTTTGCATGTTTCCAAAGAAAAGAGGATCAAGCTGGAAAAGAAGGAAATCAAATGTGTTTTCATCAGCTACAATGAAAGGATGAAAGGAAATAAACTCTGGGATCCTGCATCAAGGAGAACAATGTACAATCAAGATGTGGTATTCAGATAATTCATAGGTAAATCTGATCCTGAGGAAGTTGTTAAGACCAACAATAATCCTGATACAATGTAGTTTTAATTGAAGAACGAAGAAGATGATTCAAATGAATTGAATGAATATGAGGAAGAGGTGGATACACTGACTCTGGTGCTAGGGAGATCAGAAAGAGTAAAGAAACTAGTTGAAAGGTATAGTCCACCCAAATTTCATTCCACATTTGTGTTAAATACCATTGATGATGAGCCCAAGTTGATCTATGAGGCAGTTGACTCAATAGAGGGTAAACTATGGAAGGAATTCATGGTAGAAGAGATGGAATCCTTGTACAAGAATGAGACATGGGATTTAGTCAAGTTACCTAGTGAAAGGAATATCGTCGATAGTAAGTGGGTGTTCAATAATAAGACGAATACCAAAATACAAGTCGAGAAGTTCAACGATTGATTGGTAGCGAAATGATATTCCCAAGTCGAGGGAGTCGACTTCAGTGAGATTTTTTCCCCTGTTACATTAGATTACTAATCTCTCTGGTTACAACATTCAATCCAGAGTTAGAAAAAATGGATGTGAAGACAATTTTCCTACATGGGTACCTACAAGAATAAATATACATGAAACATCCTAAGGGATTTGTAGTAAATGGAAAGAAAGAGTTGGTGTGAAAACTCAAAATACCCCTTTATGGTCTAAAGCAATCACCAAGGATGTGGTACCATAATTTTGACACTTACATCCTTAGTTTAGGATATGTGAGAAGCAAAAATGATCATTTCATATATTCCAAGGAAGAAGGTGGGAATTTCATATATGTATCTTTGTATTTGGATGACATGTTGTTGATTGGAAACAACATGGATGCAATAAAGGACGTGAATAATTAGCTATCCTCCAAGTTTGACATGAAGGATATCCGTGTAGCTAACTTCATTCTGGGAATGGAGATTAAGAGAAACCGAGCTGCTAGAAATATCTGGTTGAATAAGATGAAGTATATTGAAACAATTATGAAACAATTTAACATAAAGGATTGCAAACTGATGAAGGTGCCAATTCCAGTGGGAGAAAGGATTATTGTTGAACAGTTTCCAAAGACATGAGAGGATATAGAGGACATGGAACATGTTCCCTATGCAAGTGTTGTTGGTATTATAATGTATGTGATGATATTCACTCGATCATACATTGCCCATACAGTTGGAGAGTTGAGAAGGTACATGTTGACAAATGGAAAGGAGCATTGGACAATTGTCAAGAGAGTATTTAGGTATTTATGTGGCACAAAGTGTAACATCCCTGACCACCCATGTTGAGCCATGCTACTCCAAAGAATGCTTTCATTCTCTCTGCGAAACATATTGTAACACACCCAACATCCAACTAAGGTATGCCACATAAAAATATTGAACTGCATGCAATTAAAACATATGCACACAAAACCTTTGCGGAACTTCATATATAAAATGTAAACAGATAAATACATTATGTAAAATCATGAATTCATACTGAAATAATAGTAATCATAGACATGCAACATGTACAAGAAATACCCATAAACATACAAAGAGTTATAACCACGCATAGGATAAACCCATAAAACTGAACACATAAATAATAATGCAACATGTAAATTTATCACGCAATTGACACTTATCCTGGTAAGAATATCACCAACTTTGTGCATACCTTCCATTAACATCCCAGCCGTAGACCACACTGCTCATTATTCTCAGTAGTGGGTCACCCCCGAGCTAGGACTAAACTCCACCCGGGTAAAGAGATTCCTAACTAGGCTAATGGCTCATAGACAATAGGAAATGCTCTTTCATAGGTTCCTATTCAAACTAATATCCTACTGTCCCTCATTCTCCACAAGCCTGTCCCACCCCAAGAAGTGTTCCCTTTCTCTGCTAAAAATTCCTTTGGCTGCCCCACTTCCTTTTCGGGGTTCAAAAACTAGCCAGATATGAAGTCTCGTAGCCTTGTAGTTGTAGTTTAGCACCTTCAGGAAAACAATTCCCAAAAATTATTTCACCCAGAGAGAAATTTCTCACGGGCCTGACAACCCGCCTCTTCAATATCCCACAGGCCTGACAACATGCTTCTTCAGTCTAACTCCCAGGCTAACCAACTACTCAAAAAATGTATGGGCATAGATACAGTTTAGGTACATTGATAGGAAGGTACACAGGATAACTCAGTGAGTGTGTGAATGATGATGGAATAATGGTTGAATGATGGAAAGAATGATTTGAAATGAACTAAGTCAAAACTATATGTATGCATGTCCCCAACTTGACACTTGTCATGTTGGGAGCTACTTTGGCCCACTTGTCCCCAACTTTAGAACTTAGGATAAAATAATTTTCCATATTTTATGATTTAAGAAATATTAATATAATATTCTTTTTTGTCTAAGCTCCCTAGCTTATCACTTTTCCTTAACTTTTATCCCCCCCCTTTCCCTAACTAGTGGATTTTAGTCCCCCATACTCTTTTATTGTGGTCGGTTTGTGCGCATCGATGTATTTTATATTAATGATGAGACATATACAAAAAATAGGTGCATTGGCCTTTAGCATCTAGGCTCTCCAGCCTAATCATCACAAAACGGGCTCACCCGCCTATAAAACATAGCATATACACAAAGGCTCACTGTCCTCAATTTTGCGCACACTTAAGATGTTGCGCATGGTATCCTAAAATGTTCACACTTTATCATTTTACTGTGCAGTACATGCATGCACTATGCCATGAAAGGTGCATACAAAAATGATATCAAACATCTCACCATATTAATTACATTTTCATTTACATTTACAATTGGGTTTGGCCTAGGGATATTACACAAAGGACTATGTTATATGCTACCAAGGAAGACCTGGAATTGACAATGGTAAATTAGATGTACATGGCTTTGTCGACGCCAACTGGGCTAGAGATATGGATCGATAGAGGTCGATCAATGGATATGTATTCAATATGTTTGGTGGAGCAATAAAATGGATGAGAAAAAGACATGCGGTCATAGCCTTGTCAACAACAGAAGTTGAATACATGGCAAACACTCATGGAAGGAAAAAATGGTATGGCTTCAAAGATTGTGTTCAGGAATCGGGTTTGGCAAGAGAGCTATGAAGGTGAATTGTGACATTAAAAGCACAATATTTCTTGCAAAGAACACTTCTTATCATTCAAATACTAAGGAAATTTATTTACAATACCATTTCATAAGAGATATGGTGGAAAGTAACAAGGTGTTATTGGAGAAAGTAGATGCGTTGGAAAACATAGTATACTTGTTGACCAAGTCTCTGAGTGTTGTGAATTTCTCTTGGTGTAGAGAGGCAATGCTAATTTCTACCTTGGGTATGTGAGAAAATGTTCAAGAATATCCTATTTCATCAAAGAAGACAACAAGTGGGAGAATTTTGGGTAGTTATATTCTTTCCAGTGAACGCATTGTCGAGGTGAATCAACTCATGGTCGAAGTTGACATGGATCAATATCAAGTCGAAGGTTGATGAAGTCAGTCGGGTAAAGTCAAATTTGAAGATATCGATTAAATTTCAACCAACAAGAGGTCAAAGTAAGCGTGTAAGACGACTGACTAGAGACTAAATGGAGTTCGACCGGTAAACATGACTTGGGGTCGACTGTAATAGAATCCCTTGTTTTGAGGGATTTGTAGCTAATATATGCATCGATCTGTAACCATTTTATGGAACCAATATTTAGAGTTTTTCATGTTGTAAATCCTATAAAGAGGTGTGTTGTAAGGTTGTAAATTCTGTTGTTGTTAGGTGATCATAGAATTCACTTTTGCAGGTTAATGCATGTGTAAGTGTAGGTTGTTGGTCATGCCTATGTACGACTAATTGGTTATAGGGTTGTTCTTTCCTATGAAAGAGGGTATGATTTCGATTGTATATTACGTGTGGACCAAGGTTAGACATGTAACCTTTTATTTTGAATGAATAAGGCAACAAGAGAGAAGAACACTCAAAGGAATGCCAATTTTCTTGGTTAAGTGTTTCCTAGGTAAAATCTTGGTGTATTGTGTGATTGCTTGTGTCATTTTCTTTCTTGATTAAATTCTTCTTCTCTTATGCTAGGATTAGTGTGGAAGTGTTCTGCATTTCTTGACAAGTCTGGGAGAATTTTTTGGATCATCCAATGAAATTTCAATCTTCACCATTTTCATCCTTGGATTTCTTTTTTTAGAACTTTCCACCAAATTTTCCACTCTTATTTACCCCAAATATCAAAATTGTGTACCTTGTCCATGTCTTGATGGGAATCATCAAGGATATTCTATATCTCATTAGACTACTCACACTAAGTATCTTTGTATGCATAAATTTGATTCTGTGGTGTGGCATTGGCATAGTGTGCGACATGTTGATGACGAAATCTCATGACTTCATCGATGATGATAGGGATCCTTAGTCGAAGCCTAACAATTAGATATACTTTATATAAAGCATCAATATGAGTATTTCCTTATACTTAGGTGTGTGGTTTGAGTGTTTTTTGTTTTTCATATACAATATCCAAAAAAACTAAAAACATTTTCTCTTTTTAGATTTCACTACACATTTTAACCCTAAGTCTAGTATTTATGGATGTGATTTATATGACTCAATGATGTTTTTTGTGCCCTTTTCTATGGAAAAATCCATTGAAATTGAGGTTCATATCTCACACAGGAATATAGGGATAGGTTTTTCCCTATGATACCATTCTTCATTATTAACCATCCGCTCTATTGTCACAAAGCCTTAGGTTCGATCTTACTAGGTTGCAATGTCATCCATGCTATTTTTTCACATCATAACTTATAGGGTAGTTACTACTTTCCATGGGAAGCCTAGTTACAACCCTAATTTCCATCTAGTTCTCAGGTTATGATTTCTTGTAGTCTTGGGTGCTCTCTTGTAGATGTTCCATGAATTGGATTTCAGCCTCTTTCTTCTCTCCTCATCTATTTTCATGTCATATCCTGAGGGGAATCCCTCTATTTCATGTTACTTCATGGTCACATATGAATTTTTTGGTTATGTCTTGGTTCCTACTACTACACTATCACTTTCCTTTATCCCACTTACCTCCATTGCATTCACAATTTCCATCTGGCCACTTACATTATTTTTACTTCATTTTGTGACCCTATACCCATGGAGAGAACTGTGACTATGAGTGAACCTCACATGCCAATACCTCTTTGAATTCATTTTTCTTAGGTCTGCTACATGCACTTGGAAATTTGAAGCATGTTGTTAATCCAACTGTTCTCTCTAGATGATATTACTTTTACCTTTTTTCATGCTCACTAAACCATGAAAAAGACACGATTATGAGTATCCTTTTAACTCTTTCTCATACCCATAACAACATACAAAAATATATTTTTTGAGTATAATTTTAAATATTTATTGGTCTTATAAAAAATGAACTAAGAATACACTATTGAGCACACTTCTCTCTCTCTTTCGTTCTCGTTAAGACATGAAGGATACACTTAAAAAAAAACAAAAAAAATAAAATTTAACCATTGATATGTATTCTATAAAGTGGTAACATTATTTGTTTATCCCTTGAACATGGTATCTATTTGCATCATTTTCTTATAGTTGGGTTGTTTCTTTCGTAGGACATGTATACCAATAATATGAGTCACATATAATCCTCTAGTTGGTTACTCTTCTAGTCAGTATGGAGAGTGCCTCAATGTATCATGAATTATTGTGTTATATCAATGGTGCTCTTTCATATTTATTCCAAGTCATCATTATGTCATGTTATATGTTCAAGGGAAGTTCAACCTAAGTAGGCCATCTATTGTCCTATTGAACATTTGTTTCATCCATCCATGTGTCAATTGTACTTGGTAATTATATCTATTCACGTCATATCTCGATGTATGTTTCATGTCTATTGATAGGGGATACATTAAGGCCCTCTTTCAATGGATTATCTAAGTGAGGGATCTATAAACTAAGATAGTACCTTGGAGCTTGCATTCCTTATTGGCATGATTCTTTGTAATCAACAATGTCTTTACATCATTGACTCCTCATCAATTTATTCTACAAGTGTTTGATATTAGATCCTCTATTCACACTTCTATATTGTATTAGGTACCTTGGGGTCCATTTTCATCATTAGTGGCCCTCCTCACGTTTCTTAATGATATACCTCAATGAATGGTAATCAATTGGTTTCTACCATGATCAACATCATCTCATATATTTGCATGATGTAGAATCATACCATCAGGGTTTGGGGCCACATAGCTCATTCGTGCTACCCATCCCAAGTTGTGATGAATTATATCACTACTGTATGAGTTCTATGAAGACTATGGGGGAAATCTCATTGGTTCTCAATGTATTCCTAATGTATATTGTGGCACTGATCCACATTGTATTTGTTCGTGGATAAGATCTATTTGTTGGCATGGATCTAATTGTAATTTTCCACGGAAATGGTATTTCATTTCAGTTCATGGATCCAAAATGTATTTTGTTGGAATCCATGCTTTGTCTCTCTTCCTAGAATGGGTATGCCTACCTCGAGGATGATCTAAATATAGTTTATGTATGATTGCAAGTACTAATTGGATTCTTGACCTCTTTTCTCCATCCTTATGATGCCTTGTGTTGGTGACCATTTTCGTAATGTGTTTTGGCCATATGTTTCTCTTCTGACCTCACACATTAGGGGGTATCTGTTACAGCCTTATTTTCCACCCTAGGGTCTCATGAAGGACACATTGATGATGTTTTTCTAAGACACACTCTTCTTCCTTGGTTTCAGTGATTTTTTAAGATGGTCACTACTGAACCCACAAATAAGGCATGACCAGTTGTTGTTGAACAACTTTCTAGTCACAGACCAGTCAATAATTGAATAATTGCTAACCCATGACCAACTCTATATCCTTCTATAATTGGTGAATTATGAGGATATCAACATTGGATGAGTTTTTAATCTCATGGAAGGAACTTGGGAATTCTCAATCCAATAGAGTTAGCTAAGTTTTAGAGATATAAAAGCCTCTCTGAGCCTCCTCCACCAATCTATATAGTAAAGGTGTTTCCATTGGAAAGAGAGGGGAGAATCATTCACAAGTAGATGTTGTTGGATTTTCATAGGAGATCCTCAGCATGTTTTTTCCTTCAAATCAGGTTTGACTTGCCTGAGTAATGGCTAAGGAAGAGCAAGAGAAAGGAGCCAAAGGAGCATATTTTGCATGACTCAAGTTATGGTTATGTGATTAATGTATTAATCTTATTAATTAATATAGATATATCATCTTCCCTTGGAAACATTCTTGCATTCAAATGTAGAAGATAGATCTGATCTCCCCTTGAGTGGATCAGATTAGATCTATATAGGAATTCTTATTTCCTAATGCTTGGAGAATTCATAGATTGGTGTTCATTCATCAATTGTGTGCAAGGAAAATATCACAAGAGATGGAGCTGGATCTTGGGAGGTACATGTTGACTATTTGGGTTGGTTTTCATTGATTTCAATCCTTGAAGAAAGTCCGGTAGCGAATTCTGGTAGCACAAAGGTTTAGGTAATGGACCCAAGTTTGTTTGATGTATAATGATATGAGTTTTAATATATTTAGAGATAAGACTATTCATCATGGATAGTGCATATCATGTGATTTCTTTTGGTATGTGGAACATCACATAACTCCTCATGGTTAAAGAGTTATGGCCATGTGATGTTGGATAACCCTTGTGAGTCATCTAGAAGCCCCAAAAGGTCAAAGTAGTCAAAGTTGTTGCAAAGAAGAAATTATTTAAATAATAAAGTGAAGTGATGAGTGTACTATAATTCAAGGTTGATACAAAAGAAATTATTTAAATAACAAAGTTAATGGATAAATTACTAAGTGGACAAGTGGTTAGAAGTGGGTTAGCCCTAAAATAAGGAAAGTGGTTTAAGATGGTTAGAAGGTAACCCCTTGAGGAAGCTACATAAACATATAAATAAGATGAAAGGGTCTCTCATTTTAATTAAACTTGAGCATATTGAATATATAAAAATGACTGAGGTAACCAAATGATATCTAAGGTGAATTTAAGAGGGAAGGTGAAGTAAAGAAGG
>WSFP011308314.1:0-43670 GCA_009831015.1 Picea engelmannii
GTTGACCTTCTCCTCTTGTGAGTTTCAACCTTGTGAGCATCAGAAACAAAACTTGCAAACAATCAAGTCTTCAAAAACCAGTGCTATGATACCAACTTGATCTAAAATTGAAGAAGACTTGAAATACTTGAAATTATTTGCAATTTAAATGTTATTTGTTTAAAGAAAAAGGATCAGTTTGCAACACATAGATTAAGGGATTACTTATGAAAAATACACATAGACAACAGCATAATCATTGAACATAAGCACATAAACACAACAATTGATAAAGGAGTTCACCCCTCTCTTGGGCTACATCTCTTGGTCCAGCTTCCAATGGATCATTATTATTAATTGCTCAAAAGTGCTCAAAAACATGTCTTACAATGCTCAAACTGACAAAATAACTTCTCCAATGGCTTTAGAGCGTCCAAAAACCCCTGTCTGGGCTCTTTCGGCACCTCAATCGATCGAAAAACGAAGAAGTTAGGCCTCCTGGAAGTCTCCCTCTTCAAGCTTGTTGTCTCTACATCTACAAATTGCACCCTTGTCTATTGAACCTGGCACACACGCAATATAAAGCGTGAAAACCCAACACCGGGCGCAACCGCGCCAATGGTGAAAACCATAGGATGGTTAAGGGCACACCAACCCCTAACCGCCTAGCACCTGGGCGTGTGGAAGTCATGTGACCGCGCGCATTTGGCAAAAGGGCTAAACGGTTGAACCGTTCCAACTCCCGTGCATTTAAACTAGGGTCATATGAAAAGTCGGCATAGAACCATATGCCAAAGTGTTTAACCATTCAAACCACATTTAAAACCCCGTGCATTGCTTAGCAACCACACGCACATATATATAGTGGCCATATGAAACAACTATGTGACCATGGGCCGGGGCTAAGCCCCGGCCCGACCCCCACCCATATATACAATTATATGACTTTATAAACATTGCAAATAGTTATATGTTAAGTCACATAGTGTGGGCGTATTGGTCGGCGATATTTGTTAAATCTTTACGCCTGTGGGGAGGTCTGGGGGTCGAACCCCACAGACTCCATTAGTTTTACATAACAACCATAAACCAATAAAGGGGTGCCATGTGGCAGCCCATGATTGGGCCACGTCAGCTTACCATTAGCCAACGAAATGCCACGTGTCACCATTTGATTCGACAACTTTCAACCAACAAAAACTTTCCATGTCACTTCTGTACGGTCGTACGGTCCTGCCACGTCAGCTTGTACGGACTGTACAGTGAGCATCATTTTTTTTGCTTGTTTGACTTGACGAAAAAATTGCAATATCTCTTGCTCCCGACGTCCGTTTGAGATGAAACGAGTTGTGTTGGGTTCACAATGATGAGGTCTACGTTCTCATCCAGTTTGAAGCGATTCCGAGCACTTTGAATTTTTGAGCAAAATTTGATCCCCTGATCAATGCTAAAAGGGGAGATTGTTGGCATGTTTTACAGGAAGAGTGTGCTTGTCATTGATGGAAATAACAACAATGATGATGGAAAACAGGAACATCATAAGCTCATGACGAGAAGTGAATAGTATGCAGAGATCAAAGATCAAAAGGGAAAGCACAGTACAGAAACGTGATCAAGATTAAAATCTCCACAGGACAAACCATGACCGTTGAGAATTCGAATACCCGATAGTCGTTGGATCACTTTTGAGTGGAAGGACAAGATAAGCTAAAATATATGATATCTCAATCATCTAAATTTCCATTAGCCATCGGATTGAATTAATTGAAGGATAGGATAAGCGAGGTCAAAGATCTGAGATCTCAATTATGCGAATATATGACAACCATTGGATCATTCTAAAGAGGAAGGACAAGATAAGCAAGAAGAAGAGTCATTGGATTTAATCCAAGGCAAAGCAGAAGCGAAGATAGATCAAGACGTCAATATAAAACCATGGTCAACAAACAACATTCATTTTGGGTTTGAGGATGCAAGGAGGCTACGCTCCAGAATAATCTCACTTCAATAATTTTTAGTTTGAGATTTGAAATTCCCAAAGCCTGAAGAGCTGGATAGAAGAAATAAATTCTCGATCGCTGGATCATCCAAAGTAGATCTTAGACCTCATATCATCCAAAAAATATCTCAAGTGTCAGAATGTCTGAAGTGAATCAAGGTCATCTGATCTAGAGCATCATTTTGATATTTGAAATCCCTGAAGTCTAGAGAGCCGAAATAAATTCTCGACCATCGGTTCATCTAAAGTAGATCTTAGTCGTTAGATCGTCCGAAGAATATCTCAAGTGTCATATCGTCTGAAGTGAATCTGGGTCATCTGATACAAAAAATATGTGGCGTAAAACTGTGGACTCCGGGTAAAGACCCAAGTAAGCCTCAACTGTATGATTCGAGAGGACACGTGGCAGGAATCCACATACTTTGAGGGGAAGTGAAGTTTGAGACTTGATATTTCAAAAGTCCGGAGACCCGAAGGAGATCTCGATCGTTGAATCAAGAAAGGGGTTGCAGAACCATTGATCTAGTTGAAAGGTCAAATTAATGAAGTGGAGGCAGAGCCATCGATTGAGAAGGACAGGTGTCATCAGATCATTGACTCCGAAATATTGTTGTACGGAGAAAAGCAGGGTTTGAGAGTTGAAAGTCCTGAATCCCGGATCACGAAATAAATCACAGTCATTGATTCAAGAAGGTTAGATTTGATCCGTCAGTTCAGGATCAACGTCAAGATTGTGAGATCGATGGTCCTGTTACATTGCAACGATTGAAGGTGCATGAACTTTAATAAGTTGAGGGCGGGCTGCAATCGAAACCACAGTTTTGGAGAAAGGACATGTGGAGGATCGAGGTAAATTGTGGGGCGAAAAGTAGTTTGATTCAAATCACCTTTGGATGCGCCCGCAATTTCATGGTCACATGAGATCATTGCTCACTAGAACAAGGTCAGGAAGTGCCTTTTGAATAGGTGTTTGGTCATTGTTGATGGTAACGTGAAGGAAGGGGCTTAGAAGCCAAAGAATCCAAAAACGACTGATTGTAACTGCCAGAGAAGACAAAGAGTTGCGACTTCTAGAGAAGGCAAAGAATCTTTGGATAACATCCACTGATGATGAACATATTCATCATAACCACCAGAGAAGACGAAGAGTTTCCATGATGATCATGCATAGGACTTGGAATGAGAAAGACATGCAGAACAAAGAAGAGAGTGTGCTTTCTCTATAGCTATGCATGTGGGTAGAAGAAGATGGAGTGTATGATATGAAGTGAAGATTAGAGACACAGTGCATAGTATGCAGAGGTAGCACAGAGCATAAAAGGGAGAAGAGAAGTTGAACAGGGGTGTGTGCAAGAGGAAAAACAGTAGAGCATAGAAGAAGAAATATGCAGAAGCAGAAAAGAGCATAGAAGCTGAAGAAGGTAGAGGAGACATGGTGTTGTAACTGACCATATCAGAGACAAAGAAAGTAAGTAAAGTTTTGTAAGATTCAATCAGGGTGGTAGGGTGGTTCTAGGGAGGATTGTAGTCCTCTAAATTCTAGTTGGTGCTAGAATATATTCTGGGAGTTGGTGCTTCCATCTAGTTGGTGCTAGAGAAACCTGGGATTTGATGCTTCCATCTAGTTGGTTCTCTCTGCAAGTTGTAGATTGCTATCAGAGGTTGTAGCCTCATATTTGAGTTGGTTCTCAAAGACTATGATGTACATGAAGGTTGGAGCTTCATTGACATCCGAAGAAGAAGAGGATTTCTCCCTTTATGGGTTTCCTCATGAAAATGTGTGTCTCTGTATATTATGTGTGATTGATCAAATATTGTATAACTATGCATTTTAAGTTATCAATAACACATTAAATAATAATCTAGAAATATTCAGAAAAGAACAAGAAAAGTTTCAATCTTATATTATAACTGATTCACACCCCCCCCCTCTCAGTTACATGTTGGGACATATTGTTGATGAGTTGGAACATACATGAGGTGTATGGTATGGTTACGTTGGTACATCTTGATGAGTCATAGTTTGATTTGTTGATAGATGATTGGTATATGCTTGGTACATTGTTAGAGCTACTTGCTAGTAGTATTGTTGGAACATGGTTTATGGATGATGTGGTATACATGAATTGGTATAACATTAGAATCACATCTTGATATTGGTACATCTTATTGATGTTTGTGATTAATCTTGGTTGATGCACATCTTGGTGATATTGTGCATATGGTTGAGAGTTGTCTTGGCGATTGATCTTGGTGAGTAGATCTGATTTGGTTGGTGATATTGATGAGACAAGTTGATGTGATAGTTTTTTTGTGAAATTTTATGTTGTGTATAGTTGATTCACTTGTGTTGGTATAGGTTTTTATAGGTTTGATACATGCTTGATGCACTTTTTGATGGTACAGGTTGAGGTACAGGGTTGGTGCATGATTGATGCACTAGTTGATGGTACAAGTTGAGGTATAGGTTCATGCATATTTTATGCATGGTACAAGTTGGTGTGACAGTGGCAGGTTGGACAAGTTGACAGGTTGCAGGTTGGTAGTGATAAAGTGACAGTGGCAGTATTAGTTATTTGAAACTTATATTTCAGGGTGGTAGGACGGGGCAAGCAAGGGGATTGTATCCTCCTTCTGATTGGAGATGGAGAATTAGGGACATGGAGCTTCATTCAGGTTGGATCCTGAGAAATAGGTGGTTGTAGCCACCTTTCGGTTGTAGTTGTAGATCTAAGGGGGTTGTATCCTCCTTCTAGATGGAGCCATAGAATTAGGAAGTTGGATCTTACTTTAGCTTGGAGCCTTTGAAACTAGGGGGTTGGAGCCTCCTTCCTATCGGAGCTGGAGAATTAGAATTTGGTGCTTCCTTGAATGTAATGCTTTGACATATAAGAAAATAATTATGTGTTTTTCTCCTGCATTGGGTTTCCACGTAAATGTTGGTGTACCGTGTATTGTGTGGATGTGTCTATTATTGTTTATTATGCACTGATGGATGTCAATGTTTATGATACAATAATATATTGATGATGAATTGATGAACACGGTTTAATAAGTTAAAGTAATATAAATTGTGGTTAAAAGTGGTATAAAATACTCATTATTGATTCACCCCCCTTCTCACAAATCCAACATACATAAGGTTTTCCAGGATGATATAATAAATTATCATGCATAACTTTCATGAGATAAAGAATCATACTTTAATATTGTAGATGCATTGATCACTGGTCTTGATAACATATCTACAAAATTATTATGAGTACCTTTCTTATATTTAATAACGAAATGAATTTGTTGTAAGAAACCCATCCACCTGAAGTGTCGTGACTATTGTAGATTGGTGTGTCATTGCAAATACTGTAATGGTTGATGATCTGTATGAATGTTTGTCTCCTTTCCCATTAAGTAATGCTTCCATTTTTTCAGACTTTGTACCAACATACACAATTCCTTGTCATATGTTCGATAGTTAATTAATTCTCAAGTAAAAGTTTCAGAATGATAAAAAATAGGTTTACCTCATTGCATTAAGATTGGTCCCGTGGAATATCCATTTGCATTAGTTTGAATCTAAAATCGTTGTTGCAAATATGGAAGATCCAAAAATGGTGTGGTTCTTATCTTTTCCTTCAATGTCTCGAAGGATTTTTTCTGCTTGCCTCCCCCATTGAAATATTTGTTCCATACTTGTTAATGCATGCAGAGGATCTACTGTGAAAGAGAAATTAGCAATGAATTTCCTCCAGTATTGTAATGCTCTTAATAAGCTCCTGACTTTTGTGGTAGTATTTGGCTTGGGATAATTCAAGATGATTTCCAGCTTTGAGGGATCTATATTCAGTTGACCATTCCCTACAATATAACCCAAATATACCAGATAAATTTTTCCAAACTCACATTTAGACATATTTATATACAACTTCTCCTTTTTCAAAATTTTGAAAATTGTTCTGACATGCATTACATGAACTTCCCATGTTTGACTAAAGATCAAGATATCATATAAGAAGAAAATGACACAATCGTCTATAAATTGCTTGAACACATCATTCATTTCCCTCATAAATGTTGCAGGAGCATTGCATAAACCAAATGGCATAACCAACCATTCAAACAATCCCTGCTTTGTCTTGAAAGTAGTTTTCCATAAATCACTTTATGCAATTTTGATCTGATGGTAACCACTTCTCAAATCTAGCTTAGTGAAATAAAATAAAAAAATCGTAATTGATCCAATAAATCATCAATTCTAGGATAAGGATATTGGTTATTTACTATAATCTTGTTCATTTCTTGAAAATCAATACACATCCTCCACGTACCATCTCTCTTTGGAACAAATACAATAGAAGATCCACACATAAAGGAGCTTGGTCTTATGATTCATTTATCAAGCAACTCTTGAACTTGTTTCTTTATCTCTACATTATCTATCGCTCATGACCTATACATTCCAATGTTAGAAACATGAACATCCTGCTCCAAATGAATTTCATGTTCAACCTCCCTCTTAGGAGGAAACCCTGTAGGTTCCTGAAATAACTCATCTTAGTTAGATATGATCTTTACCAATTCTTGTTTATGATCTAGATAACTACCTGATAAGGAGTTTGATATATATTCCTCCTTTTCTTTCACTACCATGAGAACAAAGTATTTACTCGCATTTACGATTCTCTTCATTTTATTTATGATCACTAAAGAAAAAATAGTTTTAATATGATGAGCTCTGACAATAAATTTAATCCCATCCTTAAAAAGGTGATATTTATTCTCTTCATGATAGAATATGTATTTCCTATCAAATAGATATAGATTACCCAATACTATGCCACAAATTTCAAGTGGCATGACATCTAACTTAACCTCATCAAAGAAATTAACTATAATAGAAAATTTGATTTTACATTGTTTCATCACTTGCAACTTAGCATACTCACACACCCAACCTAATGGATATGGTTTCACATGAGGTGTGGTATTTAAACCAAGATTCTAAAAAAATGATTCAATTATTAAGTTAGATTGAGATCCACTATCAAATAATGTATCTATATTTGTATGCTTTACTATAACCATGACATGAAAAATATCACTTCTTTTCTTCTGATCAAGAACACTTTCCAATTTAGCAGATTGAACTAAAGAATTGGAATTAATAGTAGATATAACTTTTCTTCATATTTTGATGATATTAGTTTCATATCTTGAATATGATCCCAAATCTTGTCAAATTGATGCAATAGTGTTTTGTTTCCCCTTACCATAGAATTTCTTTGGTTGCAACTCTGGATGTCACTTCCAACACTATGATTCCTCATGTCCCTTTCTTTTGCAGTGAGAACATGTAGGTTTCTCTTCAACTTTATTTATTGTAGCTTATTTATTACTCTTCCATTTTCCTTTCGAATTCTTATTGAACTTGTGGGGCTTATTATCTTTGATCACATGCTTTCCCTTGCTAGCTTCCAGATGAGTACCTTGTATTGATACTTCATCCATATTTGTAGGTTTAAACATCAATATAGTTTGTTGAAGATATGAATGCATACCACCAATATATTTCAGAAGAGTTTCTCTAGAATATAACGGAATGCCCAAAGATAATTCCTTCTTCTTAAATTCCTATACATATACTTGAAAAATTTTCCCTTTTCCTCAACTCAGATGCAGCCATTCCATAATTGCAGTTTTCAAATAAGCCAATGGATAATTTTTTTTTCTTATTGTAGCAGTAAATTCATCCCAAAAAGAAATTACTTTTTCGTGTTGAACAAGATCAACTTGTGTCTTACTCTCCCAACATATCAAGGTTATGCCTCCCAGATGAATATTATCCAAGTGTATCTTTGCAGTGTCATCCACAATCTTTTGTACCATGCAATATACTTGAATTTTCTTAATCCAATTATCTATTGTTTTTTCATTCAATTCTCCATCATAAATTGACAATTCAAACTTTACATCTAATTTCAATAGAGGTAAATCATGAGTATGAGAAAAAGAAGAATTCTTAGAGGGATTATTTTTATGAAAAGAGTGTTCACTTGCTCCATTAGTATATGATGACGAGGATGATGGTGTAGAGGGTTCTATAGGTCCTCCACCTTCACCTCCTTTTTCAACTTTTACCAAATATTCCCTGTCTCCAATCTCATGAATTCTTCGATATAAATAATATATTATTTCCTTCATGGAACGAAGTGTAGCCATAAGTTCCTCATGTTTCATGGGAGGACCTTCTCCTTCCTTTCCTTTAGAAACCATCTCACTTTTATGAAATCTCATTTGAATCTCTAACTTATAACTTGCAAACTTACCTTTACCAAGATTGAATTTGGACTTTGTAAGGATTCACTTACAAACACTGGTCAAAACCTTCTCTGATACCAACTTGATTCCAAAATCCTTAGATGTTAATTTATTTCTTAATTACACATAAAAATATAACTTAATTCTAAATATAAATGATCGCTTTGATTGTTTTCATAATACATATGAATTCACTTATCTATCCAAAATTACTTTAATGATAAATAACTTGCAGGATAATTGAATGAAGTAGAACAACATTAATACAACACATAAACAAGTTTGTTAATGGAGTTCACCCAACTCAGGATGTGTCTTTGGGACTGCTTCAATTCGAGTCATCTTTACTAATACTCAAATGATTATGTTTTTACAATAATAATTTTACATGTTCCTCAAACGCAAAAAACAGAGTGCACCATTGAATTCCTCTCGAAATTATGAGAAAAATGAGTATAAACACTCTATATTTTCCTCAAGAATCTGTTTGGCATGAATTAAAATGCAAACTCAATCTCTAGATACCCTTACAACATGAAATTCGATGCACATATGCATAGCTTGGGAATGCATTTTAAAATTTGTACTATGTATTGTACCTTATCTTAGTCCGAGCACCAACTTAAATAGGGTGAGACCCCTAACTATCATCTGAAACTTTTGGAAAACTTAAATGTATTATTGGTGAAATCTTATAACATGGGGAACCTTTGGCGCAATTGGTTAATTTTTTTGTACATATGGGAGGAGGTCATGGGTTTGATCCCGCAGACCTCTCCCCAATCGACATTTTGTTATACCCATGTATTAAATGTTTATGGTATAGTTTCAGAGGCATAGTTTACTAGCCCTCGATCTTTGGGGGATGGTTACATTTGATACGAATATACCATGGGCTAGGGCTTATCCCTCGGCCCTTTTTTCATCCAAATAAACAACTGCATAAACTTAAATATATTATGTGCCATAAGTGGTTAAGTGACATAGTGGTGGTATAATGGTAAGGCATGGGATTGTTATGTGAAAGGTCGGGGGTTCGACTCTGGTCAAACTTATAAAAGTATTGATGAAGGGATAATGGGAGATTACCACGTGGTAGTCTTTCATTGGTCTACATGTTCTTGTACGAACATGCCACGTGTTGATATCTGGTTGGTCTACCTAGACTATATAGTTTCCCTATCACCTTGCCAACTCAATTGTATGATATGCCATGTCATCACCGTACGAACCTATAGGTATGTGCCATATGTAACCCTTCCACTAGTGCCACATGTCACCCCCTTTGACTTTTTGACCTTATTTTACCAAAACTTTAAAGAGCCATATTTTTCTCATACGATCTCCATTTGAGGATATTTTTGCACCGTTGGAAATCTAGAATCCATCTTTACGCAATGAAGTTATTTTTCAAGAGAATTTGAGATGATAATTTTTTTATCATTTTCTAGATCCACCTAGATTAGTTGGTGGAAGGAAGATAATAAATTATTCCATATAACTTCTAGATGGTATACCATTACTAGGTTGAGGGAACCATACATGTATCTCATGATACCATTATATTGATTCTATGGTGAAAATGGTTGTCCTCATTTTATTGATTCATGGATTACACTAGCTTCTACCACGGCTACAATAGAAAAATGTTTTAATTGGGAATCTTTCATATCTAGTGAGCTATGTTCTAGGATTGAAAATGCTCACCAAATAGCTAAGAAGACATATGTTGTGTCCACTTTTTATATGGATTCATATTATTGGATGTAATATGTCATAGGAATGTATTCTTAGGATTAAATCTCAATTGGCATCATTTCAGAATCTCATCACATATATGGGAAACTACTAATTAGAAGAATATTGTGTGTGTGTGTGTGTGTGTGTATGTGTGTCTATGGTGAAATTGATTCACCTTATATATTACCCAAGTATGTTCCATATAGAATAGTCATGGGAGAGTTATGTTATTAAACTATTCCTCATGGATTCAATGCATCTTTTGTGAAGGAGGAAAATAAAATGATATTTATTCCTTATGGTTTCAAGGTAGGTTATTGTTTCATTAAAGATACAATGCAAGAAAGGCAGGAAGCACTCAACTATTTGGAATATGGGTTTTATAGTATGATATTTAGAAGGCATGATCCTAAAGTCTTAGTTTCGAAACATGATGAAAATGTATCTGATAATCAACCATATAGTCATGATAGATGGGAAAAGGATGAATTTTTGGAATATTCCCAGAATTAGGAAGAGGATTTGTAAAGGAGGATAAATCATTGGATAACTATATTGATACATATGGATATCATTGGCCACCCACCTATTCCACTGGTTCAAAGAACAATTTTCCATTTTGGCATTTTTTGTAGTTTTTCAAGTCCCAAACTTCTGGGGCCATTTTAAGGCCCTAAATGATGGTTTTTTGGACCTTTTTGGGCCAAGGGTAGCCAATGACATACATTGACCCCCATCGAAACTTGTGTTTCTTAAATAGAATTTTTCGACAACATATCAAATGCCCCAAACAAAGATCATATGAAAATGTTACACCCTTGAAAAGTTGACGTATCAACTACCCCCATGGGGGCCTTGTTTTAGGTGAATCCCTAAGATCATGCCTTGACCATCTATTTGAATCCAACTACCTTCAGGAATTGAGGGATTCTTCCCTAATTTTCCTCAACAAACTGAGAATTTTCTCAAAAGAGGGTAGCTCTCCCCCAAAGGGGTGAACAGAGCACTCAAACACTCCCCAAAGAGGCTCAGGGTGCACCAGCACTCCCTAACAGTGGGTAGGGGAGCGCTCCTCTCCAAAAATCAATTTTTATAGTGATTTTCTCAATGTCAAAAGGCTTATACTCTTTTTCAAGTGATTTCTCTTCTTCCAAGCTATCCTTTGAGGTGTCTTAAGTGTCTTCATGATGTCGTTAGAGGCATGACATAGGCAAGATGGTAGTATGATGTTTTTGACACTTACAACACTTATAGTCAAGATATGACATTTGCGGAAAAGATGCGACACTTACAACACTCGTAATGACGACACTTGCGACACTATCGAAGTGAGTAATTTTGAGGTGTAATAGGCCGACAAACATTTTGGCTTTTCATCTTCCAGGGTTATGGTTTTGGATTTTATTTATTTTAAAAATTCCTTTAAAGCCTCATTCTAAAAATCATCTTCTTGCGAATGAGCATAGCCGTCACATCTCTTATCATAGATAAGTTGCCACCATTCTAGTGAGTTCATTCACTCTGCATTTTTACAGTTCTATACATTTCACTCATTAATAGAAATTGTGTATTATTTTATATATGTACCTCTTGTTATATATATGGTATATATTTTTTACATTATTGTCTATCTTGCAATATCTCTATATATTTCTTTGTTATATCTCCTCTCTCATTTCGTGCTCAAAATAATCCATATCAGTGGTATCAGAGTAGGGTGCTCTTGGTCGTTTTTTTCAGTGCATGTCCCAGATGAGGTCTGAGTATATAAAATTGGTTCTTCATATTTTATCTCTTGAGGAAAATCGCTCCTGCATGCCCAAGAAAACTTCCATTGCGGAAGAAAACAAAAATGACAGAGAAAAAGTTTCTATTAATTTGTTGCTCGAGCAAGATCTCACACGACATAGGGATGAAATGATGGAGAATTTTTCCCAAATCCCTCAATGCCTATCAATAACAACATATGCTTATTCATCAAGTAGCCACTTTAGAGGCACCTCTCCTTTCAAGGTACAAGTTAATTTTTATATTTCCGTATTTAAAGTTCAAATAGATGTGGGTGCTCTGGAAAAATTGTTAAATCTGCTAGAATGTTACTTCTCTGTGCACAATTTCTCTGACATGGAAAATATCATATTTGCACTCCTTAAGGCTTTCCCCCATGTCAAACATTGGTAGGAAACTTACTGTGAGAAAATTTCCACAAACAAGTTTGGAATCTTCGAGGCTGAACCGACTTGGGAATCTTTCGTAGATGTTGTCAGGGAACGGTATTACCCTGGTGGAAAATATGAATACCAATACATGAGATGGAACACATTGCATCAAGAGAGGGGCCAAGATGTGAAAGAGTTCACCAATACCTTGTGCACCAAGTTGGGTATCAAATATTCTGAGCATAATTTGGTTCTGAATTACTGTGGGAATCTACATAGGTACATCCAAACTGAAATGGAGTTTATGGGAATCTCATAGTTGGGAGTTTCTTATCGATATGTTGTTAAAATTGAGCAGAAATTTAATCACCAGAAAAAATGGGAGTTCAGCTCTGCAAATCCATAACAACCAAATTATGGTAAAGAAAACCCTAATAACTAGCCTCCATAGAACTAGTCTAGGCCACATGAAAAGAAGGGTAATGGAAAGATGAAGAAGGCCACTAGAAAGTGGTGCAATTTCCACAAAATCCCCTGGCACAACACTGATCAATGTCGCTAAAAATAGTCATTGGTGGTTGATATCAAATAAAAGGAGCCGAACCATGATTCATAATCTGATTCAAAAAATAATGGAAGGGGACAGATCATCGATGCAGACCCCATTGCCATTGTTGTAGCCACAACGATCCAACTAGAAGAAATAACAGATCTTGAAGAGGGTGGGAACCTCTTCCATTCATATATGTTGGTAAAGGGGACCTCATTACATTTCATTTTTGATAGAGAAAGCCAAAATAACCTCATCTCAACAGAGGTCTTCAAATAGTTGGAATTTCCAACATCACCACACCTGCATCCATACAACATTAGGTGGCTTTTCCTGGGATGATATCTTCGTGTCATCCAACAATGATGTCTATCCTAGGGCATAAATCCATTTAAGAATGAGGTATTGTGTGATGTTGGCTTATTGTATGTCTATGATGTTCTTTTGGGCCAACCATATATGTGGAAGCGCCATGTTGTTTATGAGTCTTGATCCCATAGTGCCATTGTTACTTTGGGGGATCACCTCTACAATATACCAGAGGTAGTTACGACTAATGTTTTGACAAAATAATGCAACAAATTTGTCTCTCATACGACAAAATTCATGTTCTTCACGATTCAGGTAGAAGTTGAACAAAAGGACATTGTGACCACTATGACCTCGGTCCAAGCCTCTTCTATCCAACAAAAGAAGATCGACAAGATTAAAGAGAAGAAAAAATATTCCTTATGAAAACCATCATCTCATGTAGTCAAAATAATTAAAAGTTCCAATGCCTCCAACATCAAGTTCGCGACAACCTTCCACAAGCCAAGCAATGCAACTCCTCCAACAAGGAAAGCAACTCACCAAGGTTCATATTTAGCAAACACTTCCCCATTTCCCACAAGAAATCAATGCAATTGAGACCATTTCTTCCTAAGGAGGGAGGATTGATTGAGATGGATATTGGTGGCCACCCACCTATTCCACTAGCTCAAAGAAAATTTTTCCATTTTGGCATTTGTTTACAGTTTTTTGAGTCCCAAACTTTCAGGGCCATTTTGAGGCTCTAAATGACGTTTTCTTGGACTTTTGGAGGGTCAAGGGGCACTGACAGCATGACTTGAACCTATGAAGTTATACTTCTCAGATATACCTTTCCGATGAGGTATCAAATTCCAAAAATAGAGATCGTATGAAAAATTTACGCCCTCGAGAACTTGGCGTATCAACTACCCCCATGGGGGCCCACAAACCTTTTGGATTTTCATCTTCTGGGGTTAGGGTTTTGGATTTTATTTATTTCAAAAATGCCTTTAGATCCTCATTGTAAACACCATCTTCTTGTGAATGAGCATATCCATCACATCTCTCCTCAGATATAAGTTGCCACCATTCTAGTGATTTCATTCACTCTGTATTTTTACAGTTTTGTACATTTCGCTCATTAATAGAAATTGTGTTACTGTATATATGTGCCTCTTTTTATATATCTGATATATCTCTATTATATTGTTGGATCTCTTTCAATATCTATGTATATTTATTTGTTATATGTCCACTCTCATTTTGTGCTCAAAATAATCTGGATCATCTATTCAAATCCTTGTCCATGGATGAAAAAAGGATGGAAATAAACCATGCTTTGGATATTGAAAGATAGATTGAAGAAACCATAAGACAAGAAGAAATAAGGTTGAAGGAGGAAGATAAACTCAAATCCAGTCAAGAAGAAAATTCCATATTATGTCAAGAAAAGGAACTTCTTGAAAAATAGAAGAAAAGCTATGAGAGAAAGAAAGAAGAAGATGTTGTTCAAGAGGAATCAAAGAAACAAAGAAAAGTTGCAGAAACACAATAGAGTTAAATAGATTTGAAGGAGATGTTGTAATCGCCTTACTCCGACCCTAGGTATCTTTTTAGCTAGTGATTTCCTTGTTGTATTAAATTAGAAGCTCAAAAAACAACATACCCTTGATGGAATATTCAAATCAAATAGAGATAGAAGAAGCAATACTAGAAACCAAAAATCTCATCCACATTACAAAAATATATTATTCCCATCAATTAAGCTTATCATTCAAATAACTTCAAATATTAAAAGGGCTCTCATACCTGGTAAAATGGCCCACAAAGAAATACAAAAAAACTATGAACAATACTGCAAACCCTAGGGACTCCTGATCTTTTGTACAACCTCGACGTTTCATGTTTCCCAAGATATGTGTATATTTCCTTAAGAAAACGAGTGTATACGTACCTTTCTCCAATGAAAACCATGTACACACACTCAAATATTGTATGAAACTTCATGACATGTGACCCTACTATTGCGACTGCAATCAGTTGAAATCCACTTACGAATTCCCATGTTTCATCTTATCCCTGACCTAATCTCTAGATGTAAGTCCTTCTCAGCATATCCAATATCTCCTTGAATCATAGTCCTTCATGATCCAATTCTCTCTATCAATGTATCAGGTGTCTCCTCCTTCACCCTAGCCTTGATTTTATAATATTGAGCTATGACCTAACCCTAATCTCCAAAGTTATAGAGAGTCAAGATTACTTCTCACCTCACTTAAGATCAATGACTATTATTTAATTCGCTAATGAAAATTAAAGAAATTCTTTAAATAAAACTCAATTCATTGATAAAATAACTCTGCTTTAATAATTATTTTAATTAAGATAAAGTATCCAGGTAGAAGGATTTGTACAACTTCCATAGGTCTAGACACTTAGACCTATGTGTAAATACCCACCCGATGCTACAAACATCAACACTCCCTGTTAGTGAGGAAGGTATTATGAACCACTCCAAGTCTATTCCTGAGGAACATAAACTTCCCTTTAACCAAGGGTTTGGTTAGAATATCTACAACCTATTCATTCGTGGAAATATACCAAAGCTTCACTACGCCCTTCTGGATCCTATCTCGAATGAAGTGTTATATGATCTCAATATGCTTGTACCTGTCATGTAATACTAGATTCTCTGAGAGTTTGATACAATTGTAATTATCGAGTATATCATAGTAGGATCCAACTCCTGATCAATTAAACCTATAACAAAATTTTTGAAGCCAAATGGCTTTACAACTAGCCATAATCACTGTTATGTATTCTACCTCTACTGAACTGAGTGCTACATAAGTCTACTTCCTAATGAACCATGTAATCACTATTGATCCCAAGATGAAACAACACCTTTGTAATACCCCAAGGCCATGCCCTGGTTACAATTATGAATGTAGTGATGCTTATAGGCTCGTGTGCCAAGCGATTATAAGCTAGTAGGCCTATGTGTTTATTATGCCATAGAGCCTAGAGGATAAGGACAATGGGACTGATTTTGTATATGTAATTATGGAGATCGTTAATAGAAAATACCTCGATGTGTGTAGATCGACCACGAAGAAATATTTATGGGGGACTAAGCTCCACTAAGCTGGGTAAGGGAAGGGGGCTAAGAGGCCGGAATGAGGGGCTAAGCTTAAGATCTTAAGTCCAATAGAATAATATATTATTATTATTATAAATGATGTGAGTGGGATATGAATATATCCTAAGATCCTTTGGAAAAAGGGGTACGACTTCTAAATGGAGAGGAACGCGCTTCATGAGTGCCATATGCCAGTTCAGGCACATGCAATATAAGTGAGAATTCATACTGTTTTGGGGGCTTCTCTTGGCCATTTTTTCACCAACACACCAATCAAGAATGAATATCCCTAGTACACCTTGTTGAATTCCTAAACCACACTAAACCTCTACAAAAAACATGAATTGACATCCTTGCTACACCTGTACCCTACGATTTTCCTATGTATTATTCCATCATTACCAATACCAAGTCCAGTTTCTATTTCTTCCATCATTGTTCCCATGTGTGGAGGATCGAGAGTGAAGAAGCAAGTTATCAAGCCTATGGATAGAAGAATCAGGTTGTCAGGTCGTTGAGCAATTATCTCTAAGTGAGAGAGTGTGTTGAGGAAGTGAGTTCTCCTAGAGGGAGTCCAGTAGCAGCCACAGAGCTATGAGAATTCCTAATCCGTCTTGTTGTTGAAGCCCAAGGAAAGGGAGGTATAGTAGTCAATGGATTGTTGGACAGTGAAGGTGTACACTCCTGGGGTGGGACACGCATGTGGAAAATTAGATTTTGTGAGTTGTGGGTGTAAGTGGCTCCTTGGAGAAAATCCTTCATGTTGTACTATGAAACTTCTTGTTGTCCCTGCCTAGCCTAGGAATCCCTTGCCTAGTGGAGTTTAGTCCTAGCTCGGGGGTGACCCACTGCTGAGAGTGATGAGTAACGTGGTATAAGCATGGGAGTTTCCTGGAAGGTCTGCACACAATTGGTGTACTTCAATTAAAAGATAAGTACCAATTCTTTGTTCATTGTATGTTATGTATTTTTATTATAATTGATGAGTAATGCATATATATATATGTGTGTGTGTGTGTGTGTGTGTGTGTGTGTGTGTGTGTTTCTTGTATGTGTTAATGTTTCTTCCTCATAAATAGGTGTATGAGAAGATTATTGATGTCTGTTTAATTTTATTATATATGTGTGTGTGTGTGAATATCATATCTTATCTCTATTTATTTCCTATTAAGATTTATATGTGAATATTTCCACAAAAGAAGTCTGTCTCAGTGGTGTTTCCCAACCTGGGTGGCCAGGGATGTCACAAAATGGTGTCCGAGCGAAAATTATTTTTATGGAGTGATGTTTCCTGACCTATTGTTATAACCCTAAATTGCAAAAGACATGCATACCTGGCATCAGACCATCTTACTTGCTATTTCTGCCAAGCCATCATTGAACAACTCTTCAAAAAAACCATTCTTTTGAAGATGTATGCGCCCTACAACACTATTGCCCATGTACACACGCTAGGTGCACCATTACATCCCACATATACTCACAAAAATCACGAAAAATAAAAAGTTTCAAAGGGATATGGGTTTTTGGGTGATTACCTAACCATTTGACCGCCCATAGCCGTTCACCCAACCGAATAACTATCTTTTTGGCCTATAAAAGAAGGTGTTGGTGTCCCATTCTAGGAGGAAGCATGAGAGAAAATAAACTCCGCCCATTTCAGTATTCCCCCTTTGCCCCAATATTTTTCAACCACATTATGAGTTTGAGCCAAAATTCCTTTTTCAGCCCTTTTTCATCCATTGCAAACCCTTTCCATTTCCCTAGAGAGAACTGAATAAGAGAAGAATACATGGAAGAATTTGGTGCATAGTGAAGAGGAGCCCAGGACCGAGTTCAAGGAGCTGTTGCTGATCTCATATTGTAAGCGACTTTGCGAGATTAATATAAAGAAATACTTTTTCCATCCCACCAAATGATTTCTTCAATCTTTATGATTTATTTACATGTTTGTTATGATATCTAACCCAGTAATCCATATATAGAATGAAGGCTTGTAGTTTCTTGTTTGTCTTTTGGTGAATGCAGGTCATCCTTGGGAGGATACTTGCAGTCGAGAAACAACTGAGCACAAAGGGATTGACACTGGACATGGAGTTTAAGGTAGGACTACCGGATCCCTATACTTTTCTTTTTATATATGATTGTGGGGTAATGTTGAGATAGTTGTTAAAAGTAGGAGACTTTAGATGGTTAGCTATGCCTGCACTTTTTAACCCTAGTGTAGCCGTAGATGGTTTTCCCGCTATAGCAACATTGGCGACCATACTAGGGAGACCTCTAGGGTTTTTTAGGGGATATTTTTGGGTTCTTTAATTGGTTTAATTGCCTTTTATGAGTTCCTGTAAATGTCTGAGTCTTTAAGGGATTTTGGTATTCCATACCAGTACTCCCTACCTTGTCACCTTGAATGTTGTTTTCTTTTTTTGAAAATTACAGAGGTTTACGTGGCCTATAGTGGGTCTGCACACGTACATACATGCCCTACCTTTGGACAACCCATGTACATACGCAGACTGCTGAAGTGTCAGTACCGTGCTTGTGTTGAGAAAATTTTTTTTAAAGAAAAGGTAGTCATCCTCTTCCTTGTCAGAAGTCATACTTCTCAGGGGTTTTCTTGATCTAGTCCTGGTCTCTTTTATAGCAGTTTGTAGCCTAGGTTTGACCTCAGTATAGATTTTCTTTACCTAAGTTTTCTTGTGTTTTCTTTATTAGGGTTTTTAGACAAGTTTGCGAGTCTGTTCTGATCTTCCTGTTTGGTATTGTCAGTGACTCCCTGCGATCTGCAGCGGGCCAGAAGTCATTTCTTGGTCCTGTCTTGTCTTCATTTTTCCCTTTTTTTCTATAGAAGAAAAGAAAAGAATTCATTTTCAAGTTTCTTGTTTTGAAGCATAAGATAATAAAAAAAAGTTTTTCATTTCTTTGTTTGGTAAAAGTAGTTTAGGTTAGTTTCTTTATTTATCAAGGAAAAAGAAAGTTTTCTTAAGTTCTTTATTTGATTACTTAGGACATTAAATAGCTCGTAGTCGAGAGAAATCTTTTTTTATATTTTTATTTTCAAAGATCTAAGAAAAGTAGTTACGAAAAAGTTTGGTTAAAGAGTTTAAATTGGAAAATCTTTATTTGTGAAGAAGAAGTAGTTTGTTTTCAGTTTCATTTTATGACCTTGTCTTTCGTCTCTTAAAGAACATCATTGGTTTCACTTCCATTCCCTTTGACTTAAGAAAACCAATAAAATTAATCCTTAATTAAAATTTATTAGAATGTGTGTTTGTAGGGTCCATCAATTTAGTCTCAACTAGAGCCTTGATTTAGGATTAGAGAGGAAACTCTTCAAGACTACAAAAAAAAACATAAGAGTCTGTGCTAGGGATTTCTTGAAAGTCCAGTAACTATGAAAGTTATCCAATAGCCCCCTCTAACACAGGGGATAAACACGAGGGCTCCTATGGAAAGGTAGTGGAGATAACCCCTCCAAAGCGGGACCAAGCATAATGGGGAACGCATATATAGGGCTTATCTTGGGATTCCGTTGATCGCATTTTCCATAGAGCTTCATGGGTATGGAATCTATTCCAGGTTCTGACTCATCTTCCAGAACACTTCAATTTGATACGCTTGATAGGTTTCAGGCTTGATACCCTTCTCATTGTGGTCCACCCGACTGTTGACTGTACCCACCTAGTGACTGTTCACGCGCTAGCAACCTAGTTGCCTTTATCTTAGTGACTTACAAAGGTGACTGTGGGGGTATACCATGGTACCTAGGGAATACATCAGGCCATACTTTGTAGAGTATACCCAGAGGGTGCTTCCATATTCGAGTTTCACTTGCACCGGTAAGTTTCTCTTGTGTTGGCTAGTGTAACTGTTCTTCCAACTAGCTAGTGATTTGCATGTCTTATCTCATAGGATATTTTTATAGTGTGTTCTTATATTTAACATTAATAAGAGCCCTAGTGTGTCATTTATATTCTCACACCATGGAGGATCAGGAGCTCTGTCGGTATCGAAGTCTTCTTTTCCTGCCACCGGTTAATTTGGAGCCACCCCCACCACCGCTACGGTGAAGACTAGACCAGCAAGGGTCTTTTGAGGTGACCGGACCACATGAAATTGTGCTCGACTCATCTCCGAGAGGAGAACATTTGATTCCAGAGGAACCAACCATTTCTAAGCTTGGAGAGGAATTTATTGGTCCATATAACCCTCCAATCACTGATCTATCAACGCCCATCGTCGTATAGGTCGACCCTTATGAGTGTCAGGTAGTGTCACAAGATTTGATGGAAAAAAATGTTGTTATTTCTTCAGGGAATCCTCATACTCCCTCTACGTCTGTCACTACATGGGGTTTTCTGCCTCCTAATCAACCATTGTCGTTCCAGACCACTAGGTTCTCGACCACCTCTACCTCGAGAAATGGTCTGATTCTGTCTATGGTGGTGATCACTACTCCTTTCACCCAGAGTGCAATAAGCCCTTCGTTCTCATATGGGATGTCTGGCTTTGATACAAACTTTGTCCTTTCCTACCCCACACTAAAGAATTTAGGTATAGGGGTAGGGAGGTCAAATTCTCCTCTACAAGGATCCATTTGGGGCACTTCATCTCATTATAACACTTTCCCTTACAGAGGGGGTCATATACATCCTTCATCCCCTTCGCTCGGCGATGTTGACCAGCACTCCGTCGGGCCGAACATAAACTATAGTTCGTTTGGAGTAGGTATTCAAGGAATTCCTTCTTATAGAATGTCGGTAGGTTAAACGTTGTTCTCTTTTTTCAAGGCATTTGGTAACAACGCTTTCTCGTTAGCTATTGTCTCGGCCAGGGGAAACCTCGGTTATGGACAACAAAATCCTATGTAGGGTACTATTCCTGCACAGGGTGAAACCTCAGGAATTCCTTCCTCACAAGGACCTTGGAATCTGTGGCAGCGATTAGTTCCCTCGTCAAGGATGTCGACTAGGTGCAACCCCATCTATAGCCAATGGAACCCTAAGCAAGGCTATGGACCTATGCCCATCGGATCAGCAGAGGGAAACCTCTCCCAAAATCCTTGGAATGCAACGCAAGCCCAACCTTCTACATCCTATTACGGGAGTCAACTGATGATATCTCAACAAACACAGAACCCATATGCTAGTCACTACCATGGTTATTACCAGAAACCTGGACAACAACTTAAATTTTCCTGGCAACTTGGTGCCATCCAAACTCCAGTCTCCTTTTTCCCTGGTTATAATCAAGAACCCAAATTACCGTTTCTGGCAACTTTGCACTTGCCAGACTTGACAAGGTTATTAAACAACCCCATTTTTCACGATCTGTGTTGTCCTCCTATGCCAACCAAGTTTCCTTCGGACATTCCAAAGTTTGAAGCTAAGCCTAATGAATATCCAGGAGATCATGTGACTACCTTTCATTTATGGTGCTCATCCAACTCCTTGAGAGACGACTCCATCCAGTTGCATCTGTTTCAATGCACTCTCATCGAGAGTGTTGCGAAATGATACATTGAGCTCGACCACTCAGGATAATCTACCTTTGGTGAATTGGCAATTGTTTTCTTAAACCATTTTCAATTACCTATGAGATACGATGTCAGCACCAAATTGTTGGCCAACTTTGAGCAGACAAAGGCGAACCATATCTCAGATCACATCTAACAATGGAGACATTGGAAGAGTTTGATAAAAGTACCATTCCCACCAACATTCCTGCTTGAGTGGTTCCTTAAGTGTTTGGTACCTCAGTTATCCAAAGATGTAGCAATGTAGAGGGTCTTTTAAGAAGAAGAACTGATAATGAAAGCTCAACAGCTAGATCTGATTTACTCTCAGTCTATTTTACTTTACGAAGTTTTTCCAGATGAACTACGGTCGATACTTGACAAGGCCAGATAGAGATCTGGACCACATGTCGACGATATTATTGGTTCAGCGTAAACGAAGCCCGTTGATCAATTGTCAAATCAATTACAACAATTGTCAATATAGTAGACAGTGGCCAGCCAAACCACTGGTTCGGCTTCTCCCCCTACTCAAATGTCAGATGTACACAGTGTGCAATCGACAAACTCGAAGGCCACCCAACAGCCTAATGGAAATAAGAAGAAATGAAAGAAGGGTAAGGGGGATAAGAAACCTACCAATAATGTTGGTGGGGGAAACACAGAAAAGAAGAAGTCGAAGTATCCGTGTAACCTTTTCATGAAAGATCATCCGACTCACCTATGCCCTTGGCTTGTGGAGGCCCAAAAGTTATTGGCACAACAACAATCTCTTGTGTTAATGAACCCATTTCCACATGGGAAACATTTAACTCAAGACTCTTTGAGCATGGATGGGGGAAGTCAGGGACCCCCTCCATCTTCAAGTAATTCTTCATCCGCGAATGTGTACATGTTGAAAGGTAACGTTGATATAATGACTAGGACACGTGACTACGGAATTCCAAACACCTTTGAGAAGGGTAAAGAAGTTGAAAAACCACCTCTTCCTCTCCAAATTGAGAAGATGTTGGGTGAAACAATGACACACATCCCAAAAGGTGCGTTCAAGAAATCTTCCCATAATCCAAATGCAAGTGCCTCCTAGAACTACTATGTGGTGGAGGATTTGTCTCAAACCCCGTGTGCAATGTTTTCTTTGGAGGTCCTCTAGAGTTTCCCTTCCCAGAGAAAGGATCTGTTAGTTGCCTTAGGACCTACTGAGACTTATAATCTGGGAACGATCATGCTTGATACAACTGACTTAAAACCTTGTCTCCCTTACCACGTGGTGTTTCAGATAGTAGTGGCTTACACCACAAAAACTTTTACTCGGAACATTTTCCGCATGATGATTGATGAGGGTGCCTCGAGATGCGTGATGTTGTTGGCATCACCACTTTTTCTCCATCACCTACTCTTCATACTACTTTCGACAATCATTCATTTCAACCACATGGGATCATCCCCTCTTTCCCTATGCAGTTAGGGGGGAAGACCGTGTGCGTCAAGGTTGAAGTGGTTGATGCGTCTCTCGACTACAATCTCTTGTTAGGAAGGAGTTGGACCTATGCTATGTAGGAAGTGGTCGCTATAGTTTTTCAGGTCTTGTTGTTTCCACACGAGGGTCAGATTGTATCCATTGATCAATTGTCCTTCTCCCATCCTGGCCCTTCATCGGGGGAATCCATCGTCTCGATGATTGATAACCCTCAACCCAACATTGTCAACATAGGGGTTCGTTTGTGCCCACCTTTGATGGGTACTTTCTATTACCCACCTCCTTCCGACGATGTTAGGTTCATATCGGTTGTCCCCGACCAAGCTAAGGTTGAAAGTTTTCAAGTCTCATCATTTCGTACAACTTACTTTGATGATTCGTGGTCTTTTCCTTCCCAATCAGCCATGATGGAAGGGATAGGGCACCATGGCATGGCCATGCCTTTGTCCATGGTAGAGGTTGCGTACTCTATAGTCCAACAAGCTTACATTGATCCTGATCCGACTCATGCACAAGAGTTAGATCCAGTTCTTGAGACTATTTGGGCTCAAGGTTCCCTCGTAGATAATTATTTTTTAGAATTAGTATTTCCCTCAGACGAGGTTATTATTGGGGAAATGACTAGTCTAGACAGACCCTGGGATGATCTCCATCACATATCTTATTTCCACCCAGAGTTAAGAAGAATTGAAGCAGGTGAATTCACTCTAACTATGACTGGAGATATGTCTTGTCCTATCAATCCTTTGGCTATGCACGTAGTTTACATTAAAAGAAATTTGGAAACCATCGCTAAAACGATACCTATTGATATCTCCAGAACCTCTGGCATCATGGAGAATGTCTTTGTCACAACGGACTTCTCCCCCGAGGAGATCCGAATATACAAGGATTTATTTAAATAATTCTGCAACGTGTTTTCCTAGTGTTACAAGGAAATGCCAGGCATAGATCCAAGAATCATCGAAACGAAATCACGACATATCGTGACGCTAAGTCGTTTCAACAGAAGCCTCATTCGGTTAATCCTAATAAAGAAGCAACTATTAAGGATGAAGTAGAGAAACTGCTTAAAGTTGGTTTCATCTACCCCATCCAATTGACTCAATGGGTGTCAAATCCCATTCCAGTCAACAAAAAATAGGGTATGATTCGCGTATGTACGGAATTTCATGATTTGAATAAGGCCTTTCCAAAGGATAATTTCCCTGTGCCATTTATTGATCAGACAGTCGATGAATGTGCAGTTTGCGAGGTATTTTCTTTCATGGATGTTTTTTCAGAATATAATCAGATACAGATCAAATCCGAAGACCAACACAAAATCACTTTCATTTGTCTGTGGGTACACATTCGCTTATCGGAAGATGCCTTTTTGTTTGAAAAATGTTGGAGATACTTTTCAGTGGGCCATGTCTTTTTATTTCCACGATCTCAAACATATAGTCGAGTATTATCTTGATAATTTAGTATCATGATCTCGTAAGAGAGCAGATCATCCCACACACCTCCGACTTATCTTTGAGCAATGTCGTTACTACCGGATTCACTTGAATCCAAACAAATGAAGCTTTTGCGTAACATCAGGTCGTCTACTAGGTTTCATAGTTTCAACAACATGGATCATGGTTGATCCTCTAAAGGTTGAGGTAATAGTTCAGTTGCCTCCCCCGTGCATAGTCTCTCAGCTTCAAAGTTTACAGGGAAAATTGAACCTTTTACGACATTTCATCGCAAACTATGCCGAGATCACAAAGGGTTTCATGCGTTTACTAAATAAGGACATTCCTTTTCATTGGGACGAAGCCACTCAACACTCTTTTGAATCATTGAAAGGCACCCTCACGTCTTCCCCTCTGCTTCAGCCACCCAATTATAATAAATATTTTTTATTGTACTTGGTCACTTCAGAGTCGACCATCGGTATGGTCTTGGTTTAGGAGAATGATTTTCTCGAAGAATACATGATTTATTACCTGAGACGAGGCCTGGTTGGACCAGAACTCAATTATTCCCACGTTGAGAAACTTGCGCTGGCATCAGTTCATGCTTTCCAACAGTTCTGTCATTATATATTGTTTCGCAAGACCACCATCATTTTCGTTGTGAATCAATTTCAATACGTGTTGACACGATGTGTAATTGGTGGAAATATCAGTAGATGGATAGTAATCCTCCAAGAATTTGACTTGGATTTTATTTCTTTGAAATCCAAAAATTCGTTGGTCTTCACAAAACTCATATCGGAACTTTCGGTCAAGTCAGGTGATGTTATACCCAAAGAGTCGCCTATTAAAGGAGACATGTTTTTTATCGCATCTTCAGACCCTTGGTATGGAGATATACTAGTATATCTCCAGACTTTGAAGTGACCTACCTCTACTTCTCATGATGAGCATCACCGTATACACCATCAGGCCAAGAACTAGCTCATACTCAAGGAAACTCTATATCATCGAGGTGTAGATTGCATCCTTCGTCGATGTCTCACTCATGAAGAAGAGAAAATTGTTCTTAATGATTTCCACACTGGAGCATGTGGTGGTCATTTGTCTGGGTTGGAAAAAACCCAAAATATTCTACGAGTCTGTTACTTTTGGTCGACATTAATCAAAGAGTCATAGTTGTTCCCTTCACCAAGTGGGGGATTGATTACACTACATGAAACCCCCCTTCAGCAAGGGGGCACTGTTATATCATCGTAGCAATATAATACTTAACGAAGTGGGTCGAAGCTATACCAATGTTTAAATATGATGGCAAGACAACAACTCTCTTTTTGTTTAACCAAATAATAGCAAGGTTCGGTGTCCCGAGAGAGATTGTCACTGACCATGGCAGTCAATTTTAGAATAAAATGATTTTCGAGTTAATGTCAAAACTTGGTTTTAGGTAGGAACATTCATCACCCTACTACCCACAATCGAATGGTCAGGTGGAAGATGTGAATAATTCCCTTAAGACTATTCTACAACGAACGATCAATTCGGCCATGTCAAATTGACATTTTATGTTGTACTCAGCATTATGGGCCTACCGAACATCTGTTAAGACTGCAACCAGTTTCTCACCTTTTCAACTCGTTTACAGGCTGGAAGCAGTCTTGCCTATAGAGTGCTAGATCCTATCTCTAAAGTTAGTCGTACAGTTATTTCCAGACACTTCACCACTTGAAGAGAGTTTATTATATCGGGATGCAGCCTTGGCCAACGAGGCTCACAAACAAAACTTCAAGTGTCAGTATGATCGATCCGTTTGTCCTCGAATTTTCTCTAAAGGTGACCTTGTCCTGGTCTATGACCAAGATAAGGATCCCCTGGGGGCAGGCAAGTTCAAACCCATGTGGTTTGGACCTTTCATCATGAAGGAGGTTCTAAAGAAGGGCACTTATTGTCTGGTGGTCATTGAGGGAAATGCTTTGGCAGATTCTAGAAATGGTCTCTAACTCAAGAAGTATTACTTGTAGGTGGGTCGCCTTGGGTGAATTCTTGTACATATGTATAGTTCTTATACATTTTATTTTTAGTTTTTGTCTTTTTGGTTTTATGGACGTGTCATTTTTTGATGTCATATTTTTCACTGTGGCATATGTCAAGTGAATAGGAGGTGTTCATTGGGTTCACGGATGTCGCTAGCCAACACAATCAGAGGCTTGCTTCCGCAACTTGGGTGATTTTCAAACCTCAAGGCTAGTTGCTATCTTCAAGAGGTATTTATTTAGGTGATGCCACAAAGAATGTTGCTTAATATAGCATAGTTTTAGAGTTTCTTCATGACACTTTGTCGCATGGTATCTCTCACCTCCGGGTCTACTTAGATGCTCAACTAGTTGTGTCCTAGTTAAATGGGGTTTACCACGTTTACGATCCTACTCTACACCGACGGTTCCTTAGGGTACGTCTCTTAGAACAAAGTTTTGATTACATTATGTATATCCATGTTCCTAGGATATCAAATCAAATCATAGATACTCTAGCTAATCATGTATTAGATTGGCATATTGCACACATGTAAGAAAAATCACACACACCCACATGTAAATACATTGTAAATAAATGTAATCCATAAGACATAAAAATATGTAAATACGCATATATATATTGAAAGTATCAGAGTACATAGGTGGGCTCAAGTGCCTAAAAAATATATGTCCATTAACATTCATGGGGCTTATGCCCTCAAAAATATATAAAAGTGCCCTCGGCACGTAAGTATTCTAGCCTAGCTAAGGGCGGGGCCTATTGGCCCTACCGTAGTGAAAAACAAAATTTTCCAAACGCCGAAAAAGTTCGACCCAGGTCCGTGGCACCCCAACTACATGAGGTTGCATCAATGGTGGAAGATCTTCGATCTCTGCCATAGAGACTATGTGAGTGAGCACAGTGAGGTTCCACTCCACCCATCTCAAAACTCTATCAGCCTCTCCGACTGGAGGTCCCCCTAATGTTGGTCTGCCAGCCGCGGTTGGTCCTGCCTCTGGTCGAGGATGTTGCCTGGTCCTTGACAAGTCTTCCAGATGCACTAGTCCCACATCTATACATAACAGATACATAGTTGTCAGATAATCTGATACACATAAAAATTATATATATATATATATATAAATAAATAAAAAATTAAATAACTTTGAAAAACAAACTTACCTATCTCTTCTCGTTCTACTCGAGGAGGTACGGGAATATCAGGATCCCTGGAGAAGTTGATCCCGGCATAGGGGTAGTCCTCTATAGATGAAATCTGTCGAGACCACCAGTCGAAAAATTTATCATCGAAGGTGTCAATGGTCCTCCCTCCCCCTTATCATGGCAATAGCGTCACCCATATGCACATTGCGGGGAGAGAGGCCACATGCCCTCATACTTTCTCTTGCAGACTGAGACTGGGTACCCTCTCGAAGAAAAAGGAACATAGAACAATCCCAAACCTGAATTTTTTGTTTCCCCACACATGACACTCTGTTAGCTGTCTCTTCGTGAAATCCGACATGGTTGTTCTCCAGTCGAAAACTCATGCATTTAAGAACTGTACTGCACAATGCATGTGCACCTGGGAGGCCTGATGTAAGGCCGTGGATCCAGTGATCCATCTAATACGTAAAACTATCACTTGCAGTGATAGGTTTAAAATATTGTGGATTGACACCTAGGAACACATTTTGTTTGTTCCAGCCTCACATTCTGATCGATTCGGCTATGTTGTGAGTCCCAAGAGGAAAAGTGTGAAGGTTGAATGGTTCCCCTATCCTTGAGAGACCATTCAAAAAATAGATATCCTCAGTTGTTGGAGTCAACGACTGTCCCTCAAGCATAAATGTCTCGGTGTCAGTGTGTCAGTAATATACCAAGGCGTTCAGCAACCTGGGTTGTGCCCGCATGAATGGACATTGCAATAATTTCAACAAAATGCGAAGAGAGAAGCAGGATTTTCTGTGACCAAATAATCAATGTCTACATGCTCCCTTTCTCTCCAATGAACGTACATCCTACAAAATGACAGTTTCAAAGGGGAGTTAACTCTTGCTTTTTTATTTTTTTCCATATGTTTAGGGGTGTACACGGGCTATTTTGAGCATAGTCGCGTATGCACATGGGCAGGTTGTTTTCTACCCATGGGCATACACATGTTGTCCTTGGACAACCTGCGTACATGTGAGGCCGCACCTTTTTAAGAGTGTGCGCTCCCCCAAAAATCTAAAATGAACTAAAAGAGAAGTATTGATTTGCAAGAGGGGTTGTTTTGTACTTACTTGGTCCAAGTAGAAGTTCGTTTCGTCCACTGAAGCTCCCAGAATCAACTCTTTTGGCAAAGGGATGTTTTTGACTTTTTGGTCAATTCTCAAATTACAATGGTGATAATGAGCTGCTAGCTTCTATTTATAGATTTTTTGGCCCCTTTTTGTCATTTTTTGGACCCTTTTGTCATTTTTTCTATCTTAAAAATCATTCAGTATGGTTCTTGAGTTTCTTATGGAATGTTACGATATGTATTACTTTTGGTATTGGAAATTTTTTTGAGAGTTGGATCTTTTTTAGAGGTCCTTTGGTAAAAAGTCATTTTTCCAACTTTTTGCATCTAGGTTAGGTTCTCCACTTTCTACATCTTGTTGTATTTTTCTCTTTTCCATAGGATCGAACCCACTGAGTTGCGACATAGAACCATCATTGTTTCTTTAGAAGTGTCGTCATTTAGTGGTAGAGACTACCTTTACATGGATTCCCTAGTTAGATCCTCATTTCTTTTGGCGTCCATGCCATCATTAATGGCTATAGGCTCGGGAGTCCTTATTAGGTTTTTCCTGATTACGAGTTTTGAGCCTTATTCGCATGATTCATCATCACTCTTGACCTCACCCTCGGGACTCCCAACCAAAGATGAGTCTTCTTTAAGCCCTTTTCAGACTCTTTAAACATGAAAATATTGTCGAGCGATCTTATTTCCCTTCATGCTCACCAAACTAAAATTTGAAGGCACGTATGTCCAGATGTAGTTTACCCCTTTTTGGTCCGAATGGTCAATTATACGAACAAAGGAATACTCTAGGAGCTTCGATTTGTTAGAAGAGTATTCTCAGGTATAATTTTAACCCTTTTTCGCACCCGAGGTACTAAATTTACGAAAAAGGAACCCCCCACGGAGTCCATAGTTAAGCTCTTTTCAAACTCGCTAATATTGAAAACATGGTCGAGTGACCTTGTTTCTTCATACTCATTAAATTGGTCCAGAAGAACATCCCTTGCAAAGTCCATAGTTAAGATATTTTCAGACTCCTTAAATATGAAAAGATTGTCGAGTGATATTGTCTTTGTCACACTCGTTAAAATGGTTTTGAATAGATGTCTTTTTGGTGCTAGTTTACCCCTTTTTCGAATCGTCTAGACTACCTTCGAAGACGCTACCCCAATGGAGTCTCATTTTAAACTTTTTCAAACTCCATAAAAATGAAAAAACACTGAGCTTACCTTCTCTAGGCTCGTTAAAATTACATCGAAGGACATTATCATTGTGTCTTAATAATCACATTTGCATCCCTACGTCTTTGCCTAATGACAGCTCCACATTGCTCTCAACTGAACCATCTGAAGCATGCCTTATAATGCAAGCCTTGCAGCACTTTGCCTTTGCATCTTGACACCTTAACCCATGGAGGAATTTTCCCGAGTGTCCTTTTCCTACACACGTCTCCTTTCTCTAAGCATGAGTGTGTTCCTTGCACTCAGAACTAGTATGTTTGTGACATTTGTTCCTCCTTTGTAACATAGAATTCTTTTATTCTTTTTGAAGCTTTCCAAAATTATTGAAAAGGACAAAAAAATCAAATATACCCTAAAAAGAGGAAGGGAAAAGTATTTTCTTTTGTTTGCAGCACAATGAGTCACCCTTAGACAAAGCATATCCTTATGTTTGTTCATCAAGCTCTGGGATTTAATATGACCTTAGGAAGTTGTTCTCACTACATAGAGTTGTGTCCTCCCCCGTTTGGTTATCTTTCGAAACATATGGAGAGTTTGCATTTCCTCCTACATCGTGAACTTATGTCAATGCCATGCTTCCTGAGTCTCATCATTTTTAGTGGTTTTGTCCAAGGAAATTTTTACTAAACTTGAGTCGGCCCTTCTGCAGTTTGTCTCCTTTCCTCATGCCCAGCCACCCCAAAAGACCAATCAAGTCCTTGTTCAAATATCAATGAAGTTCTCTGCATGATCACCAACATCCTCTTGTCTACACCTGACGAGCCATCGAATACCTCTGGGTAGTGAAGTCATACACTCATATTACACTCCTACCCAATTTTTGGAGATCTTGAAGTTGTTGCTCGAGCTATGAAGGCCTCATCTCCAGCCATCATGCATCATTGTATTCTTGAAGATGGATATTATCCATGTATATATTTTGATTTTGATATGTAGATCCATTGTGTATTTCTCACAGCTACACTTTACATAGTTATATGACATGGATCTGTAGTGTATTTGATTGGCATCCATGGTTTTATTTTATCCCGAGCATGGGTATGCCCACCTCAGTGAGACAAATTATTATTTTGCAGATGACACCTCCGGAAATTTGCTCCTTGGGCTCACTCGCTTCATACATTGGTGAATATTTGTAATGTATTTCGACCATTGGATGCTCTTCTACCATCACACATTAGGGGGCATCTGTTATAACCCTAAATTACACCAGACATGCATACCTGGAATCATGCCATATTACTTGATATTTTTTCCAAGCCATCATTGAACAACCCTTCTAAAAAAACATTATTTTGAGTATGTACGTGCCCTGCACCACTATTGCCCACATACACACGCTAGTTGTACCATTACAGCCCGCGTATACTCACAAAAAGTGCGAAAAATAAAAAGTTGCAAAGGGATACAGGCTTTCGGGTGATTACCTAACCATTTGACCACCCATAGTCTGTCACCCAACCAAATAACTATCTTTTTGGCCTATAAAAGAAGGTGTTGGGGTCCCATTACAGGAGGAAGCATGAGATAAAAGAAACTCTACCCATTTTAGTATTCCCCCTTTGCCCCAATATTTTGCAACCACATTGTGAGTTTGAGCCAGAATTCCTTTTTCAACCCTTTTTCCTCCATTGCAAACCCTTGCCATTTCCCTAGAGAGAACTGAAGAAGATAAGAATAGGTGGAAGAAGTTGGTTCATGGTGAAGAGGAGCCCAGGACCAAGTTCGAGGAGCAGTTGTCGGTATCATATTGTAAGCGACTTTGTGAGATTAATATAAAGAAATACTTTTTCCATCCTGCCAAATGATGTCTTCAATATTTATGATTTATTTACATGTTTGTTATGATATCTAACCCACTAATCCATATATAGAATGAAGGCTTGTAGTTTCTTGTTTGTCTTTTGGTGAATGCAGGTGAGTCTTGGGAGGGGACTTGCATTCGAGAAACAACTGAGCGCAAAGGGATCGACACCAGATGCGGATTTTAAGGTAGGACTACCAGATCCCTATACTTTGTTTTTTATGTATGATTGTGGGGTAATGTCAAGATAGTTTTTAAAAGTAGGAGACTTTAGACGGTTAGCTCTGCCTGCACTTTAGAAACCTAGTGTAGTTTGTAGGGTTTTTTCCCACTATAGCACCTATTGGTGGTTGGGAATGTCAAAAAATGGTATCACAACCAAGGCTTAAACACTAAGCCTGGATGGGCCATGTAGGTGGTTAATGAAACATAGTTTTTCAGAGTGAATTTTTGTTGAGAGGGACAATTTATGAACCTCAAAGCGTCCCTGGGTCCCAATAAGGCACCATGTGAACACTGGGACTGTGTTTAGAAGCTCAGGAACTAAAATGGCTTAGGGAATGGAAATAGAGAACGAAGCCACAACAATCATTGTGTTGGGCCGTGAAGTTTGAAATTGGGCCATAGGATCTGTTCAGGAGGAAGTAGATCCTTCACAACCGTCATATCTAGAGAAAGGTGCATGAAATTTAACCCCTAAGTACTTCGAAATTCATGACTTCAATTTTTTTTTATGTATTATAAGAACAAAAGGGCCTGAATCCTGAAGTTCCAAAGTCCTGGAGAGAATATACACCATAGATCCAAGGAGAAGTGTTTACCATTGGATTTTAGCAAGAATAGTTTGGAGTCGTTAGATCAAGCCAAGAGCAGAAGGTAAGGCACAACGGTAAAAAATAATAGATCTCAGCCATCAGATCTGCACGTGGGTGGTTGTGAACCATAGATCTCAGAACCGTTTTGAATTCAGCATTTGGGAGAAACAAAGTGTGATAAGGCACAAAATCCCAAAGCCCGAAGTCCCAAAGTCTGGAATTGATCCAGACCATTCATAAAAAAAGGGGCACGTGTCGATAGATTTTCTTGTTTGGGGATTCGACATTTGGGAGAAACAAAGTATGTTAGTGTTAAAAGTCCTAAAGCCCGAAGTCCTGAAGTCTAGAGTTAATCCCGACCATTCGTTGAAAGAAAAATGTGTCGGAAGATCAACATGCTCGAGAGTTCGACGTTCAGGAGAATTGGAGTGTGTTAGTGTTAAAATTCCTGAAGCCCAAGGCCCTGAAGCCAAAGAACATAAGTGGCGTGCCATGATGATGTCACCAATGGTGATTTTGACCCTTCCCATATGTGCCACATGCCACCACCTTAATTGTTGACAACTGTACCATGTGGACCCCGGAAGGTAAACTAGTTTGAAAGTTTGGATTTCGGGAGATTTGAAGAATTGAAGTGTAAAATATTCTAAAGTCTGAAGTCCCGAAGTGATGTGGCCTGCTGACGTCACTAGGAATGACGTGGGAACATGGGATGTGTGTCATGTGTCAGTTATTTAAGAACCTATGGAAGATAGAAATGTCCATTAGAACATGACATGTGTCACCCGTCTGATTGGGCCACGTGGCACTCCTCTCGAGCATGGGTACTGGAGCCCCTGATGACTACATAAAGTAGCTTGAACCTTGGAGAAGAATTTAACTAGACTAGGCCCACGAGAACATGACCCCAGAAGAAGTGTGGCACCAGATTGGGAAGTCCGGACACTTGGTATTTCATAGGAAAGGTGTTACAGTTATAATTGAGTAGAGAAATCCCCGAAGTCCCATAGCACTGAAGTGACGTGATGTGATAATGTCACTAGGAGTGACGTGGAAGTATTCAGAGATTCACAGTTTAGGATTTTTGGGGTGTGCAGATGTGAAATCCTTCAAAGTCTCAGAACCCCGAAACTTCTAAGTCTTGGAGCCCCGAAGACTGAAGCTGGAGGGACAGAGTTAATCTCGACCATTGATTGGGAAATGACACTTGGCAATAGATGCAACAGTCTGGAGACTTGGAACTTCAAAAGGATTGAGAGTATGGACAGTATGGAAACCTTGAAGCCCGTATTTCCATAGTAAATATCATTCGTTGGATGTTGTGAAGTCGTGGACCGTTGATCTACCCCATTTCACGAGTTCTCCAATTCGGCACTCCGAGAGATTTGTTTTGATGTTTTTTGGAAACCGTCAAAGCCCAGAGTATCAAAGTTCCTTTCCACCATAGATATTAATAGAGAATGTGGACCATAGATCCACCATCATCCATGAATTATCCATTTCGAGGTTCTATGATGTTTGTGTTGTGTAGAAGGGGAAACCTCCAAAGCTCTAGAGCCCTGAATTTTTAAGGCTCCAAATAAGAACCAAAATATTAGCACTTGGTCACAGTCGTGGTCACATGGGAGTTAAGGACTGAAGAAAAAGGGTCTAGTGCCCAAAGGTGAATTGTATAATAGAACAAGGCTCAAATATAGAGCCGTCGGAATTCTTGATTGACAAAACCCCACAGAAAATAGAGTCTAATATTGTTTTGTTGAATCATATTGTTTAAGATATTATGGAAAATTATTAAGTTTAATAGCCTGACAAAAATTCGGTTGACTGCGCATTTTGCAGAGTTAGCAATTGTCAGAACTAGACAAGATTGTTACATTGTGCAGAGAAAAGGAAGAGGCACATGATGTTTACAGTCTGAAGGATGAAGTTAGAGGAATGGATTTTCATTTAGGAGTTGAAGGAACAAACTCCAATGGGCATGGAGATGAAATATATAAAAAAGTGAGCATGATAAACATCATTAAAAATTTGCAAAAGATGTCCAAATTCACTGTGCAGATAATGAAAGGCTTAAGATATCCAAGGAGTAATAGGAAGACTTCAATATGAAGTTAATGTGGAGCCTAGAAAGAATTGAAAATAATTTGGATAATGAGAGTAGCTCCAACAAATCATGAAGTCACAAGACCCCTAAGAAGAAAGGAAGGTCAAGGAGTGGTAGAAGACATCACGAACACTCCCAAAAGCATACCCATAAGAGAGTACACAGTAGGTCAAATCCATCCCCTGTAAGGAAACATAGGAGGTCTGGGGTGGATGAGTTGAAGGGATAAATTAATAATATGAAACCTCCTTCTTTTGATGGAGAGCATAAGAAATATGAAGAGGTTGAGACATGGCTACTTGGCATGAGGAAATATTTCCAATTGCATAATTATTCCTCTCATACAGAAGAAAGAATCACAGTCTATCAGATGAAAGGAAAGGAATACTTTTGGTGGGATCAGCTTGTGCAAGTGCAACACATCAAAGAGAAGGATTTTACATGGAAGGAATTCAATAAACATTTTGAAAAGAAGTACTTAACCAAGAGATACTATGACAAGAATATGAAAGAGTTCTTTGAACTTAAATTGGGAAGCATGACTATAGATGAATATTAAAGGATATTTCTAGAGTTGTTGAAATATGTCCCTTTCATTAAGGATGAGGCAGTCAAGATCCGGAGATATCTGAGTGGGATGCCATATTTTATCAATGACAAAATCCAGTATGATGATCCTAAAACTATGGAAGAAACCATAAGGAAGGAAAAATGTTTATATGATCAACATAAGGGAAAGACTAATTTCCAAATATCCTAGGAAGACAAGAGAAAGTTTAAGAAGGAGAAGAGGAAGAAGGGAAACAAGCCACGATTTTTCAGAAATAGTCCTCAAGGATAACCAATTTTGAGGGAGCCCAGGATGTTTGAAGTAGGTGGGAAAAGGCCAAGGTAGAAACCTATGGAATGTTCGGGTTGTATTGGAGATAACAAGTATAGATATTGCCCTCACAGAAAGGACAAGGTGAGAGTTGTTCACGACGTTCAACAAGAAGAAATAGTGGAGGACATGGACATAAGAGTACCTAGGATCTATGCATCCTTGCACAACACGCAATTTGAGTTGCAATCATGCATGATTGAAATCAAAGGTATGATCAATAACCATACCTTTAATATTTTAATTGATTCGGGGGCCAGTAATAACTATATAGATCCTAAGGTAGTGGAAATATTTCAATTACCAAGAAGAAAGCATGGGAAATCTTGGTTGGTGCAGTTGGCTACAGGAGCCAAGAGAAAGGTTGTTGAGTTCATTAAATCATGTCTAGTGGGCATGATTGGACTAAGTACCAAGGAAGATTTGATCATCTTGAATTTGGGATCATATGGTTGCCTAATTGGTATGGATTGGTTGGACCAACACCATGCCATATTATATTGTCATAACAAGGCATTTACTTTCCTGGATGAGGAAGGAAATCAGAGAGAAATCCAAGGAATTCCCAGGGTAGTTACTATCCAAGAAATCTTATAAGTGAAACTAAAGAAGTGTTACACGAAGGGTTGTCAAATATTTGCAGCCCATATGGAGGAAGAATCTAAGGATAAGGTGCCAAATCTAGAGGATCATGTAGTCTTGGAAGATTTTGAAGATGTGTTCAAGGGGGTACTAGAACTGCCCCTAAAGAGATATATTGATTTCTCTATAAATTTGATTCCTGGGGCAACTCTAGTATCAAAGACTCCTTATAGAATGTGTAAACCAGAGCTGAAGGAGTTGCAAATGCGGATTGAAGAAATTTTAAAGAAGGGGTACATACACCCAAGTGTGTCACCTTGGGGTGCCCTAGTGTTATTTGTGAAGAAGAAAGATGGGACCATGAGATTGTGCATCGATTTCAGGTAGTTGAATCAAGTAACTATAAAGAACAAGTTTCCTCTACCAAGGATTGATGATCTCTTCGATCAATTGAAGGATGCAAGGAAATTTTCAAAGATAGATCTCAGATCATGATATCATCAGGTAAGAATTAAAGAGGAAGAAATCATCAAGACCTCCTTCAGGACAAGGTATGCTCATTATGAGTTCACAGTGGTGCCATTTGGGTTATCAAATGCACCAGTTGTTTTCATGTGCTTAATGAATGGCGTTTTTTGAGAATATTTAGACAAGTTTGTCATTGTCTTTTTGGATAAAATCCTTGTATATTCCAAGTTAGAAGAAGAACATGACCATCATTTGAGGATGGTGTTGCAAGTGCTAAGAGAGTATCAAATGTATGCCAAATTGAGAAAATGCTCATTTTGTCAAAACATAATTCACTATTTGGTGCATATCATATCTGAAGAAGGGATAGCAGTAGACCCTGGAAAAATTGAGGCCATTAAAGGGTGGAAAAAACCTAAGAATGTGACAAATGTAAGATCCTTCATTGGTCTAGCTAGATACTACAAAAGGTTCATTGCAGGGTTTTCGAGAATATTTCATCCCATCACTTCCTTGCAAAGGAAGGCGAAGAAGTTTCAATGGAAAACAGAATGTGAAATGAGCTTCCAACAATTGAAGCATTTGTTAACCAATGCTCCAATTCTAAATATTGTTGATTCGAATGAATATTTCATGGTTTTCACAAATGCATGCAAAGAAGGACTAGGATGAGTCCTTAGTTAGAAAGGATATGTGATATGTTTCGAGTCCAGAAAACTAAAAGAGAATGAAAGGCTCTATGCCACTCAAGATTTGGATTTGGCAGCCATAGTGCATGCCTTGAAGAAGTGGAGGCACTACCTCATGGGAAAGAGGTTTGAGTTGAGGAAACACCATAATGGTCTGAAGTACCTGTTTGATCAGCCTACTTTTAATTCTAGGTAGAGTAGATGGTTGGAATTCCTCTATGAATATGACTTTGATATCAAGCACATCAAAGGAAAGGATAAAAAAGTAGTTGACGCACTTAGCGTGAGAGTGCATGAACTGCATGCTACAACCATTAGCATGTATCAGACGGATCTTAAAGGAAGAATTTATGAGGCTGCAAAATTTGATTTGCAATACATGGAATTAGTAACTAAATTGCAGCAAGGTAAAATGCAGCAGAAAGATGAAGATTAAGAATTGGGAATTGATAGAATTCTCTTGTACAGAAATAGATTTTATGTACCCAGTTCTCACGAATTGAGGAGTATGATTTTGAAAGAGATGCATAATGTTCCTTATGTTAGGCACCCTGGATATAAGAAAATAGTTTCAATAGTCAAGAGATAATATTATTGGCCAGGAATGAAGAAATAAATTATAGAATACATCGCCAGATGCATGGAGTGTCAAAGGGTCAACGATGAGCATAGACACCCATTTGGGTTGCTACAACCATTACCCATTCCTTAGTGGAAGTGGGAAGTCGTGACAATGGATTTCATCACAGGATTTCCCAGAACAAGCAAGCAGTATGATGCAATCATGGTGGTAGTGGAAAAGCTTACTAAAGCTGCCCATTTCATTCCTATGAAGTTTACTCACAAGGGAAACAATGTTGTCGATATTTATATGAGATAAGTAGCATGATTTAACGCTATTCCCAAGACAATTGTGTCTAACAGAGACCTAAAATTTACCTCAAAGTTTTGGAGAGGATTATTCAAGGGGTTCAGAACGAACCTAAACTTCAGCACAACCTATCATCATGAGTCTAATGGAAAAACAAAAAGAGTAAATCAAGTGATAGAAGATATGTTGAGAATGTATGTGATGGATAAACCATCCATATGGGAATACTACCTACACTTGGTAGAGTTTTCTTACAACAATATGTATCAAGCATCACTGAATATGAGCCTATTTGAAGCACTTTATGGAAGAAAGTGAAACAACCCAGTAAGTTGGGACAACCCAGCTAATAGAGAAGTGGTTGGGCCAGATGTTCTCAAGGAAATGGAAGAGAAAAAGATGCAGATTAAGAATAATTTGAAGGCTTCCCAAGACAGGTAGAAAGATATTCTGACAAGGGTAGAACCCATGAGGAGTTTAAAGTGGTGATCATGTTTTCTTGAAGGTGAAAGCCAACAGAAGTTCCCTGAAGCTGGGAAACTGTTACAAGTTGGCAGCCAGATATTGTGGGCCATTTGAAATCCTAAAAAGGATTGGACCAGTAGATTATATGCTTGCATTGCATGCATGCATGACTATTCATAACCTATTTCACATCTCATTGCTCAATAAGTATATATCTGATGCTAATCATGTGATTGATTGGAATGTGATTCACGTGGAGAAAGAAAATGCTACATAGGTACACTTGGTGTGCATAATGGACCATAAGAACAAGTAGCTTCGCAATCGAGGCATAAGGTTTGTAAAGGTCCAGTGGACTTGGTACGATCATGAGGACACAACGTAGGAGCATGAAGATGCTATGCGTGCATAATACCCGTATCTTTTAGAATATTTTGAAAATCTTTTTGATGTTGTATAAAGAAGTTGCACTAAGGAGAGTGGAAAAATAAGGGGAGGGAATTGTAATAACCCAAGGCCGAGTTTTGGCCCTTGACCAAGTTTTGAAGAATACTTGGTCATATTTGACCATTTTGGGGACTGCGACAGCTTGCCAAAGATGGAGCGCAACGCGAAGCGGAATTAGGGAAGCAAGACCTATTTTTGGGTCCCTTTATTTAGGGTTTTGGGTTGATGTAAAGGGAAAGGGATGTTGGCCCGTGGGTTTACCTACACTTAGGCCCATTTTTTAATCTATAAATAGATACTTAGGTAATGTAAGTAGAGGGTAGTAGTACATCCATGTGATGTATAGCTAAAGGCTTAATGCTAGTAGCTAGATCTGTGTGATTGGATGTATATTGTAAGTGATCTATGCATGATTGTAAGGAGATTGAAAAGCTAAGTGCAAGTTGTTGTAGTTTTGTGCTGAAGTGTAAGGAAGAAGGATCTAGCAAGCTGCGTAGATCTTCTATCCTGTGCAAAGTAAGGGTCATTGAAGCTCTGTGATGTAACTGCTTGACCGAGATAATATAAAGAAGAATACTTTGTGGACGTATCCCCAGGGTGGGGGTGAACCATGGTAACTGTGTGTATTGTGCTCTATGATTCGACCTAATGTGTTTAACTCCTTCTTAGCTAAGTGTTTGTTGTGATTAAATAAATCTAGTTATGCTCTGTGCTTATGATATATGAACGAATGTTAGATATGATATATAAGATGCTTAGTGCTTGATCTGTCGAATCTAATCTATATTTCTGTGGCTAAGCACTGAATCATCTTTAGTCTAAGTATTCACTGCGATGCTTTGTGCTATCTGCAAAGTACCATAAGGGTTAAATATTGATGAATGATCTATGCTAAGTTCCCTATAAAAGATATAATCACAGATCGGTGTCCCAGCTAAGGTTGCAGACATCTGAGTCCTGTAACCACCCCTACCTCTACCTCGAGTGATACTTCATCTTCTTCACAGGTCTTACTGAAAGGGCTGGTATTTAGATTTTTGTTGGTGTGATCTTGAGTGTTGAACCCTGAGTCTGCCCCTGTGCCAACAAATGGATCCGTTGCCGGGACCTGGAACTGTGATTGCTGGGAACTAAAGAAGAAAAATCTTTGTGCGAAATAAGCTCTGTGCATAGATATGTTGCCCTAGTGTGTATTATTCTACTTGACCTACGAAGCTTTGTGCCGGGAAAGAAAGGTCAGATATGTAGGAAAGAGGTCAGATCTGCAAGAAAGAGGTTGATACTAAAGAAAATAAGTGAGATATGAACACTTTATGCTCTAATAAAGGTAAAATTAGAAATTTCCACAGAAAAGAGGTAAGATCTGTAAGCTTTATCCTCTAGTAAAGGTAAGAATAGTTCAAGTTTTAGATCTGAAAGCTTTGTGCTCTATATAGGTAAAGATAAGTGGAATTTTTTTGTTTATGAAGCATGAAATTAGGTACGCTTGATAAATTTTGCCCTATCCTGGAAACTAGAGCATTGTTAGATAAAAGAATGTTTGATATGAATAGGTCTGATAGGAATAGTGAAAGATATGTTATACCTATGCATAGAAATAATTTTTGGACTAACCAATGGATGCAGGACCCTAGAAATAAATTTTTGCAAGATAGCCATCATGATCCTAGAGCGTAGTACAAGAAGAGTTGGGGATCATGGACAAGAAAGAGAGGATTAACTCTTTGTTACAATTGCAAAAGACTGGGACATCTTTATAAGGAATGCCCTAGGAGAAACCCTAGCTGCCTCTATTGTAAAGCTATGGACCATAAAGTATTGGATTGCCCTAGAATGATTGCTAGACTCAAAAAATTGAATATGGAACAAGCAAACTCTAAAGGAGATCAAGAGACTAAAATTATGGAAGAACCTCAGAAAGAATCAGAGATCATGTTACTGAAAATAAAAGAAACCCTAGATGATCATAAGGATGTCAGTTTGTCAAAGATATTCGAAGAAAGGGAGAAAATATAAGTAAGAATAGGAGACTTTGACATTGACTGTCCTTTGGATGAGGGAACATCGATGAACATTATGAAAGAAAGCACTTGGGAAACCCTAGGAAGGCCTGCTCTGGTCCCTTCACTAGGAACCATCAGATTATTTAAAGGAAAAATGGTAACCCTATGTGGCATAATTACCCAGATAGCTATGAGTACCTATGGAACTTTGAAAGAGGAAGAGTTTGAAGTCATTAGATTTATTGAGGACCGTGCCCCATTTCCATGTTTGTTAGGAAAGATCTGGATTGAAAAAGACCATATCCAGAGGAAAGAAGAAAAGGAAGCCCTAGAACAGAAGAAGCAAGAACTCATGGAATTTATGACTAGAAGGATTGCCTACTTGATGGAGGAACAAGAGAACAGATATCAGTTGTTAAACACCATGGACCCGTATGTCGAAGCTATAAGAGCGTTAGAGGAACCACATAAGACCAAAATACCTAATCCATATGATGAAGGAGTATTATCCTTGGATCTAAATAAAGAACCTAAGCAGCGCAAAGTGACTATGTCGAGAGAAGATAAGACTCAGAATGGAAAAAGGATGACCAAGACTAAGCTCACTGGAAAAAAGTCTAGGAAGCTAAGTAAGAAGAGGGCCAAAATCGGAAAGTTATAGAAGACTCCAGAGGAAACTTCGCAGAAGGAAAAATCACAAGAATTGAGCTTCACCGAGATATCAGAACAACGACATCTAGAACTTCACCATGGCGCAACAGTATAGTTGTTGGACCGATATACCTGTTCAAATTCCACCCCAAAGGGGGCGAAAATCAATTATGGGTTCCCACTAGACTGCTGGACAACACCAGAATGGATAGAAAAGAGTTAATGAAGGCCCCATATTTGTTGCAAGTAGACCGTTGCTAAGTTTCCCTACTTATTCCGTCGCGCCACACACCGAGAATACTTTTTGCTAAGTGAGAATTTGAGCCCGAAACTTGAGATTACTCCACCCTGTGATCATTTCCTTACTGTTCATCATAGTCTCTAAATTCAATTTCACACCTGAGCTAGTGGACCCGAGCTTGCATGTCGAACGAGCTCAATGTTGTTGAGAAAGTAGTTGAAGAAGTTTTGATTTACCTAATGGATGAGAGAGTCATGTTAGAGAGAAGGATGTTTGCAGGTGTGAAATCATCATCGACAGGAGGAGTCCAAGCTTCTCCGTCCATTGCTCGCAGAGAAGGACCTTCCATAATCATGACCAAGACAAGAACAAAGCACAGAGACGATATTGCAAATGCCAAGTTGATCCCGCGCATTCTGTCGGTTTACATACCACCTTTGAGCAGCAATATTAACCATGACAATTTACCCAGAGACTTTGAGTACACCTTGATCACCGCGTCTCTTCCGAAAGGGGTGCGCGCAGTATGTGTTGAACAGGATAAGCTCACAGCATTGAAATTTAATGATTTTAACCTTGGAGATCACAAAACCTACAGCATGTTAGCTCTGCATAAATACTTAACCAATACCAAAGGAAGAAATCCTAAGATTGTCTCGCAGTCCTAGACCCAGAACCTCACACAGTCCACACTTCTCAACGTAATGAAGATCCCTCACTTTGGCAGACACCAGGAAGTCAACGCATGCGTCAGTTTGCTACTATCTTGCTACCATGGTGGATACTTATGGTTGGACCATTGCATCACTGTGGATCTGAGTTTGATCAATTGGATCATAGAAATTAGCATGCAAGGCCCTGACCCACAAGACTTTTGCCCAGGCAAGATCTCAGACCGAGCACTAGCACAACGGATAAAGGAAACTTATGGTGATGTAGAGAAGGGTATGTGAGGCTACAAGGTAGCCTCTATCCAGAGTGGCGTAGTGCACCTTGCATGTGAGTTTATCGCGGGCAAGTTAGTTCGTAAGAAAATACCCACACAGGTGACTGGCTTTGTAGTTGACCTCGCAGGGAAGTGCACTGATGGACTACAAATGAATTGGGCACAGTATCTTGTAAACTAGTTAGAGCTGGATTGTAGAGGAGAGAAAGACCAAGCGTATGAGTTCCACTTTTTTTGGTTTCTCATACTCATCGCTTTCATCGCTTGGGAACTGCTAGAGGGAGCCACTTTTTTGGATATCAAACCTTTCGAACAACTAGCCACAGAGTTTTGTACGTTGTGGTACTCCAACGACATGAACAAGCAGTGGCAGTCCAATGTTGTCTTCCAACACCTACTTCAACCAACTGAAGAATGCAATTCAGTCTACACTGTGAATTACCCCAAATGTACTTCATAGGTTTAGACCTTTGATGAAATTTAGCGTAGACCACCACTTCAACTATATTACAGCGTGCGGTGATGAGCATAAACAATAGCTCCAATCCTACTAAAAGTTGACAGAA
>WSFP011308315.1:0-43670 GCA_009831015.1 Picea engelmannii
AATATAGAAACTCTCTTACAAAATTCCTCTCACTCATACAAGGTGGAAATATAGAAGTTTACATAGTCCCTCTCACTCTTATAATTTGCGATGAGTGGCTTACAAGCCTTCAAATAGACTTTAGGAGATTTACACATATACATATTACATATAAAAATATACACATTTACAAAATTTTTAAAGATGGTTTACTTATGGACCCATTTTCCCCAGTGTACTGGTAGGAGTCTCGTAGATTATGGCCTCTGATAATTCCTCTAACGTTGATGTTGAATATGACATTGAATCTGATTCAAAATCTGATGTTGAATCCAAGTAACCATTAGACCATACTATAGGTCTTCCCCGTAACCTGTATAACATATCTTTGCACATACTAAGTGCCATTGTTGTGTATGGAGTAACTTATCTTGAGTACACTAGTACCTGACCATTTTGGAATGTAAATGAATAACCATCATCCTCAAATGATGCAATTGAGAGTAGGTTTAACTTTAAATATGGAACATACAACATATGTTTTATTCCCAAAAATCCTCCCGATCACACAAAGCAATCCATGTCAAACTCTGAGAAAGTCAAAAATATTTATCTCATCCTATTCATTTGGAGAGATGAGCCACTATCCATGAACCATTCTTCGATATCTTCATATATCACTTTTCCGAGACCAACCATATGGAAATATTCTTTCCCAAGCCTTTCACTAAGACCATTAACTTCATATGGAGCTTCTACTTGTCTTTCACAAGTGTCTCTACATATTTTTTGTTTTTCTTCAGATATAACTGTCGGTAAAGTATCCAACACTTATCAATCTGGTTTCCACTCTAACCACAATAAGATTAGGGTGTCATGTTCCATGATCCATTCTTATCATTCCTCATTTTCCTCTGACTTGAGAAATGATATACCTTCTTCTTGGAGGGTTTTAATTGCACATACTGTCTTCTTTGACATTTATCCACATCATGGTTTCTATTTCCACATGAATCACATGGATAACTAGACCATTCACTAGTGGCAAAAGTATTCATTCCTTCTTCTGTAGCATGCACATCTTTCCCTCAAGATGATTTTTACAAGTTACTCTTCTCTAGACTGGAAGGTAAGACCAACTGCTTATGTAGTACCTCTTCATATAAATTTCTCTTTGCTTCAGCTACCCTAGATCATTCTCCATCTTGATGGGAAGAAGAATAATGTGAAGAGTCTTCTTTCTCGATCATGTGCTTGGAGGGAGACAATCTCTCTTGCAGTGGATACTTCTCATTCTCTGCTCGTCCAAATTTATTGATTGATGGTGCCAATATCTGTAACTTTATTTATAATTCATGAAAAACAATCATGTGTAAATATTCATGACATAATAGTTCGATCTTGCAGCCTTTGCTTCTCTTCCTCAAGAGCTTGCAACTGCAATATTAGCTCAAAATTCTCCTTTTGTATTTTCCGATTAATATTCTTTTGCAATCTCAACTTAATGAGAACTTTACTCATATTGTTTCCTTGACAAGGGTCTTCAATATATTCACCAACTGAACCCTTGGATCTCATCACAAAAACAACTTGCAACACACACCAAAAACTAGCTCTGATACCACTTGATCCAGAAATCCTTATACACCACTTGATTCTTTAAGTATATACATGCAATATCTAACTTAATCCAAAAATAATTTACCGATTGTATTGAGGTGGTTTGTAGAATTATGATGATGTGATTTTTACCCAAAAACTCATAAAATGAAGATTATATTTTCTTAATGATGAGACGACACAACAAAAAATAAAAGAACACAAATTACATACATTTTGTTTCATCTTTAAGTTCCCTTCAATCCAATAAAAACTGCTTTCTCCATCTCAAATGCCAAAATCACATATGAAAATTTAATGGATTCTCTTAAATTCTATCACTCAAAACAAAAAAATAACTTCATAATTAAAATCCTTGTAAAATTATGAGAAATTTGACTATAAAGTCGACCGATTTCCAAACTGGCTCAATTTCACCCTCTTTGGTACACAAAACAATGCATTAAATGATCATGAATGGAAAATTGAGTAGATACTTTCAAAAATGACTTAAAATCATAAAATAGACCTCAAATTTATGATCCTTGCAAAAAATCATGAAAAATGAGGATAAAGTTGCCTTTGTTATGTCAATATACCTCATGGCACACTTTACAAGATATTAATGAACTAGCTCTTCTTTTGCACGTACTTTCATGCAATTTGTATGACCTCGAGATATGTGCCCTTCATCATTATTTTGTGGGATTTAGGCCCTATATTGAGACCTATGCATAGGGATGTGTACACCTTGGGATTCATGCCCAATATATAGGGCTAGGTCTGAAAACCTCCTCCCGAATTAGTTGGCAGCTAAATGCCAAAAATAATGGCATCTTCGTTAAATCTGGGCTCGTTGGTGTATTGGTTAGAACCGTGGCTATTAATAGCAGAGGTTGGGGGTTTTGTTCCTGTGATCCTCTCTTGGAACATTCATTGGTTTGTTATATAGTTTTAAAACTATATATAGGATATCGTTTTAAACCATATGTTATATGGTATCTATGTTGACATAAAGTTAATCCCCCATGCAATATGGTGGAGTGTGGTTGTATGTTAATACATAAACTAAGGGACAAGTCTAGGGTCGATGGTTTAGTCCCTGGACCCTTTATCCACCCAAAAAAACTTTAATATTAATTCAAATACAATATATGCCATATAGAGGTTAAGAAACAAATGATGGAACAATGGTAATGTGTCTTGTGTTAAGGCTTGGGATGTTATGGAGGTAATGATTTTGACCCCCATCGGCTCCATAATTTTAATATACCTTAACCATCACTGACCAATGGGGGATGCCACATGGTGGCCTCTCATTGGATCATACTTTCCACTTGTCAATATACCATTCGTCCACTTGGAGGTAGGATTTTCCAAGTCATCTGCCAACTGGATATTCCATGTCACCTACTGTATGGCCATGTGACATGTGTCACCCTTGCAGTGGTGACACGTGTCACCTCTTTTTTCCCATTTATTTTGACCTTTGACCTAGCTAACCCAAACTTTGATCACTTATATCTTTTGCATACAAACTCCATTTGACTTGTTGTTTGGATCGTTGGAAATATGACAAAGAGCTCTACACATTGATGCCATTTTATGGATGATTTGAGATTGTCAAATTTTGAGCATTTATGGATCCCCTGGGACCTCTATGAGCGTTCCAGACCTCTGTGAGCATTCCTCATATCCTCATGGATCAAAGGGAAACACTGAAACAAATTCTAATGGAAGAAGGAACATGTAACTATGAAAATCCTGCAGAGAGAAGTGCATAGCTATAGGGAAGACAATGAGAAGATTATGAAATCCTAGGAGGAGACACTTCATAGTCTGAATATGTTGCATAGAAAAGACAATAAATACTTTGGTACAAATAAATTGGATAGTCACAGACATGTGGTAACATTTGGATTCCATAGCATGAGGGATGAGCATGGGAATGACATGAAGTTAAGGAGTATGAGAAACTTCCATCATTCCCCATATAAATCCACTAGAAGAGTTTGTGCGAGTTCAAGGCTAGGGAGTATCCCAAGTGTGTCTACTATCAGGAGGTAGAGGAGAAGGCTTGAGGTAAGCATATTCCAAGGTTAACTAGAGAAAATCAAGCCACCAAATTTCAATGGTGAGTATAGGAAGGGATAAGAGGCTGAAGCTTGTCTGTTGGAAATGAATAAATATTTTTAGTTGCATGACTATCCCTCAAAGGTAGAAACAAAAATTTCAAATTACCACTTGCAAGGAAAGGAAACCATGTGGTAGGATCAACTTAATCAAGCCAAACACCTTGAAGAGAGGAAGGTATCACGGAGGTAGTTCAAAGGATATTTCCAAGATAAATATTTGTGTGAGCATTACTATGAAAGAAATATGGAAGATTTCTTTGAACTCAAATTGGGAAGCATGAAAATGGATGAATATGAGAATAGGTTCTTTGAGTTGATGAAGTATGTTGGCTTCATTAAGGATGAAAAGGTCAAAATCCAAAGGTTTCTAAGTGGGTTACCTTACTTCTATAGTGACAAGATATACTATGATAACCCTAGGACTTTGGAGGAGGCCATAAGGAGAGAAAAACATATTTATGAGTACAACAGAGGGAGGTCAGTTTTCCAGAAAACTTGGAATGACAATATGAAAGGAAAGAGGGATCAAAATAAGAAAGGTTTTAAGCCACCCTTTTTTAAGAACGACTCTCAATAAAATAAGCAAGGACAATCAACCCAAAATGAGCCCAGGATGACAAATTATTTTGGGAAAAATGCCAAGGAAACAACCTGTACAATGTTGGGGATGTGAGGGAAATAACTTGTATAGGGACTGCCCTCACAAAGGTGAAATAATGAGAACTGTCCAAAACATCTAGGAGGATGAAATATTTGAAGATATGGGATGAAACATGGCAAGGATTTATGCCACCTTGGACAACAAGAAAGTATAATATAAACCCCCCATGATTAAAGTGGAAGGTAAGATTGATAACCATCCTATATAAATTTTAATTTATTTTGGAGCTGGCCATAGTTACATAAAATCTAACATTGTTGAAATATTTCACTTACAAAGGAGTAATAAAGATAAATCTTGGTTAGTTCAGTTAGCCACAGGGGCTAAGGCGGAAATCAATGAGTTGGTTAAATATTTCCCAATAAACATGAATGGATTCAACACAAAGGTAGATGTGAACATTATACCATGGGGTTCATATGCATATCTAATTGGAATGGATTGGTTGGAGAAATACCAGTTTGTCATATATTGTTACAACAAGAAAATCATTTTTCTTGATGAAGAGGGGAAGCAAGGAAAGTTTCAAGGAATTCCAAGAGCTGTAGATGTTAGAGAAATCTCAACCATGCAGCTGAAAATAATTTGAGGAAGGGATGCCATATTTTTTCATCCCATATGGAAGAGGCAACTAGAGATAAAGTGGCAAGTATTGAAGACCATCTAGTCTTGAAATATTTTGAATATGTGTTTGGGGAAATACCAAGACTACGACCAAAGAGAGACATCAATTTCTCTATTTATTTGGTGCCAGGAGATACCTTAGTGTCTAGGACACCTTAAAAAATGGGCACACCAAAATTGAAAGAGTTGAAAATGTAGCTTGAAGAGTTGTTAAAGAAGGGGTATATACACCCAATTGTGTCACCTTTGGGAGCCCCAATTATTTTCATGAAGAAGAAATATGGAACCTTAAGGCTGTGCATTTATTTCAGGAAACTAAATAAGGTCACCATAAATAAGAAAAACATTCTTTTCCAAGGATTGATGATATATTTGATCAACTGAAAGGTGCAAGAATATTTTCGAAGCTTGACTTGAGATAAAGTTATCATCAAGTGAGGATAAAGGAAGAAGGTATCAACAAGAAAATGTTTTGAACAAGATATGGGCATTATGAATTTACAGTATTTCCATTTGGGATATCAAATGCCCCATCTATTTTCTTGTGCTTGATGAATGGAGTGTTCGGGGACTACCTGGACAATTTTGTGATTTTTCTCTTAGATGATATACTCATATACTAAAAAATGTAATAAGAACATGAGAAACATTTAAGAATGGTGCTAAACATTTTAATAGAGCACAAGTTGTGTGTCAAGCTAAGTAAGCACATATTTTTATCAAAATAAGATTCACTTCTTGGGGCATATTATTTCAACAGATGGGACAAAAATTGATCTTGACAAGATAAAAGTCATTAGGGTATGGCCAATGCCAATAAATGTGATAGAGTTTATATCATTCAATGGTTTGGCCAATTATTACGAAAGGTTAAAAAAGAATCTTCAAAGATTGCAAGACCAATCACCTCTTTGCAAAAGAAGGGGGTGAAATTTTAATGGACTTTCGAGTGTAAAGAGAGCTTTCAACAACTGAAAGACATTTTGACAAGTGCACTAGTCTTTAATACTGTAGATACATATGAATATTTTGTAGTGTGCATGGATGCATGCAAGGAAGGGCTTGGTGGATTCCTCACTAAAAAATATCATGTGGTGTGCTACGAGTCCTAAAAATTAAAAGAGAATGCTAAGAATTATGATTGTTGGCATGCGGTTGCAAGACCCTGAGTTCAAGTTATCTTAACCAACAAAACCATTTAGACACAACCCTTTTGAAATCACCTGCATGCAAGTGAAGTCTCACCCGAGGAATCTATTGGGGCTATAGGAACCAAGTTTCTGTAGTAGTGAGGGAATGGGAGGAGGTCATCTTATTCATTTGTACTTGTTTGTTCTATGATCATTATCCTGTATTTTTTATTCCTTGGTTACTTAGTGAATTCAATTATATAGTACCATTATACTACAAATTTCAACATAAACCATTTGTTGTAACATTCATAACTACTGCACAATGATCATATAGTAGACTATTCTAGTATAACACGCATAAAGAGAATGTTCATGATCAATCACATAAAAGACAAGAAAAAACAATAATTAACATGGTTCACCCAACTTTGGGCTATGTTCACAAGGTTTGGCTTATTTATTATTCTTTCTGTAATTGTCTCAGGCTTGCACACTACTCTTACAATAGAGATATTATGCTATCTCTCTCTCCATGTTTCCTATCTACTCTGTAGTGCAAGCCTCTCTCTTCAAATCTCCTTCTTCACTCAGACATAGACTCTCTCATGCTTAGTCTATTCACTCACTCTCTTTGCAAACCAACCCGAATAGAATAGAATAGATCAGAACCCCTATCTTCCCAACCAATTACATATTTATACATGGAATATAGGGCTCAAAACCCTACTTTTCTTATTCTCAAAAACACTATTACAACTCATTCTGACTCATGAACACTTGTGTTGACTTGTTTTTTGGGATATATTTTCCCGCTTTTACATCTACATGATGCTTTTTCACTCCCTATTATTGTTCTTCCTACTTTTGTGTGTCTTTATGCTTTTGGCATGCCAAAATTCTATCATTCCTTTTCATCCTCTTTATCATCCTTCTTTATTCTCTACTAAGTATGATTTTATTGCACACTTCTGAGGATGCATGTGCCTTTACTGTGCACTATGATCCTGCCTTATCTTCTTTCTCTTGTTGTTGTGCATATCCTCCATACTTAGGATTTTCTTGAATTTTTTTTTCCAAAATATTTGTCCAATAGGACCCCAACACTCACCTATGGATCATCCCGAGCCACTCAGGACCATTGCGTGCTCCTCCATGCTTCTATGAAATTTTGGGATGTGTCCTTTTCTATCACGACTTCCCTTGTTACTTCTACCTCTACTCCCAAAATTTCCACTATGTCTTACGCAGTCAGGGTTGTGATCTTCTCTTCCATTTCATGCACTGCTTGCTTCAATTTACCCCGCATAGATTCTAATTCCCATATCACCCTTAGTGCCTTGTCTTGCAACGGTCCCAAATGTTGCTGGAGAATTTTCTTCTGGTCCCTTATCTTTTCAATTTCATTTTATGAATGCATTTGTGCCAAAATGATCGTCATTTGTTCAACAGGTGGGAGTGTGTTTATGATCTATGAATCCTTCTACACCTTTTCATGTTCATCTCACAATCTAGCTTCTATGGCCTTCATTTATCGATCCTCCATCAGGTTTTTCCATATTTGCGCACTTTCCTCATAGATATTTGTGCATTCCTCGTCCAACCTCTTTATATTTTCTAACATTGTCATCGTTGTTTTCATTCTTCTTTCCCTTTCCTCTGGAAGTTTTCCTGGCTTGGTATGAAATTGCAAGTATTCATTTATGGTGTGAAATACTTTAATGACTTCCTTAATGTTTGAGACTTTTTCTTCTACAGTGGCTTCGACCACCATTGGAAATTCTAGAATATCCTTGTATATTTTTTGAATGACCTATTTTATTCGCTCTGCCAACTACTCAACCTCATCCTTCTCCTTCAGTATCCTCTCAACCTTTTCCTCAACCTCAATATTCTCCTTTAGTATCCTTTCAACCTTTTCCTCAGTTGTGATCTTCTCCTGTACACCAGTTATATACTTTTTCTACATTTGGGCCTTATCATATGTCATTTTGATCAATTCTCTACATGCTAATTCTTCACAGAGCCTTATATCTTGCATAATTTCGATTTGCAAGCTCTATAGTACTTGTATATGCATCCATGATACTAATATGTTTAGGTGACTTATTGTTGCCATTTTCTCTTGCAGCTCTAGCGTCGGGAATTCATATACATTTGTCTCAACCGCTAACACTCTGCGCTCGACTTCTAAGTCATATAGGAATGGATTGGAAGTCTGTTATTTCTCAACCAGACTCATGGATGGTCCTTCACCCAAGCCTTTCTCTAGTGTTATCTTCACAGTCTCTAATATATTTTGTATTGTTATCAATTGGTCCTGCACCTTCTGGTGATATTCTGCTTGTTTCCCCGTTGCTTCTTCAATGGCCCCTTCTATGACATCCCTGACCTGATAACCAATTCGGTCAATGTCATCATCTAATAAAGTATAACTAGTTAGTACTCTGTGGGATTTCCTCTTCTTGCAAGAAGATGTTCTTGGTCCCTAACCCTTTTATTTACTTTTCTCTCCTACTACTAGGCCTATTTCTTGCACGTCTTATGTATCTCTACCTTGGTAATCACCTTGTTCATCACCTTGTCCAGTACCTTGTCCATATGCATCAATTTTTTGTTGTTACGTATCTATTTCATCCACTAGAATCTTCCAATATGGATCCCAATATTGCATGATCAAGTGAATATATTCTTCTGTGATCTTATACTTCATCTGGACCCATTATTCTCTCGGGTCCTTCTTTTCCTATACATATATATGGTGTTGGTCTTCCCTGAACTACGTAACTGTGGTATACATGTCTACCAGTTGTTTTGAAATGTGTGGTGTACTACTGATGCAATACCGAATCCTTTCACTGTAAAGGAAGAACTCGACATTAGTGTTGATTTGTCTTCTTTTATTCATTGTGTACCAAAATTTCTAGTATTTAGTCACTAAACATGGCTTACCTCGGAGTCCCAAGAACTGCACGTCCTACGAATATTCCCATGTTGCAAACACACTCAAGATTAGTGGCCATGGATAATGGAAATCTATGCCCCTATCCTGTGCTTCTATGCAGTCAAGGAGGAATTAGTTAAATAAGTAAGGCACCCAGTTCATGGAAGTCTTTTCGATGCACTTCTCTATTGCAACTATCACTCTTGTTGGTACTTGATATTTTCTACATTTTCTCAATATCTTGCATGTCAATGCCTGTTGTTGAGCATTTTAATCACCTTCCTAATTTCTCAAGAAGATAGTTATAAAGACTGTGCATTTAATTATGAATCTGGGGCTCGTATGGAACTTGTGAATTGTCATGCACTGCATATGTAGGAACAACTATTATTTCTATGTGTTGTAGTCATAATATCAATGATGACATTTGTGGTTGGAGTATAGAAAATTATCAATCTATGGAAAGGTTCTACATAAATCCACATTTGCACACATTGCAAAAATGAAAGCATATTGACAAGAAAGTAAATCACTCAAGAAGTGGTGGGCCCCTCAACTCCCTGCTTTTAACCTCCTGCGAGGATTAGTAAGTGGTGGATTGTTCCAGTCCCTTGCTCTCAACCACCTATGGGGATTGACTATAAACACACAATACACAAGGACATATAATCTAAATCACTCTTGCAAGAAATTAAATCACAATCATAGAAAAGAAACACACAAGATGCATAGGTATCAGGAGTATGACTCAACTGTATCCTGAAGAAACCCCAACTATGTGCAGTAAATTTGATTACAGAATTGAAACTATAAATTATTTTTTCAGAAATTGAGTTCACACCACACTTGCTGAAAATAAATCACACACATTGAAAGGAAATTGATTAACTACTTGCTGAAAAAAATTTAACTAAGTCCTTGAAATCATAGCCTAATCCTTTCCAAGATGATCCATGGTATTACCTAGACTAACAAATATATTCATTTCATTAAGCACAATTATTCAACAACATATAAGAATGAAACCCAATATAGAATGCATTTATTAGAAACAAATGACTAAATGGAATCCAACATGAATACTCGATTGCATAAATAAACACAACCTCACGTGAGTAATCTAATTACATGAACAAATTGAATCAAGAAACTAGTTACATAATTAAATTAAATAAATCCTACGTGAATTCATAGTTAAATTACACAACAAGGATTGAAGGAAACCATCTAAGCTATAGAACACTCTATTCTATTAGAGTGGGCCTTGCCTCCATAGAATAGAGTGTTGATGTTATTCTACATCAACAATCACAACATAAATTAATTAAATTAATTAAGATAATCAAAAGAAATCAATCCATTACAATTATGAAAGAGAAATAAATCAAATGAATTAATTAAAAGCTAATCAAAACAAATCAATATTTTACAAATATGAAAAGGAAGCAAATCAAACGAACTAAGTAAATCACACACCATGGAAATTATAAAACAACAATTAAAATAAAAAAACTCACTAAATTATTCCATTTCCATTTGGACATTGATCTAAGAGTCCTCCTCGAATAATGGAGAGAGAGCTCTCTTTTATATATAAATTCAATGGAAACTAGAAATAAAAAATATCTAAATAAATCCACTTATGAATTTAATAAATCTATAGTGGTTACAATAGTTTCCTAAATAATGAATAGTTTCCATGATCCTTGCTAACAATTAGCAATTAATAATTAACTTTCAAGATCTTTTTCTAACAATTAGCAAATAATAAATAACTCCAAGATATTTTTACCAATAATTCCAAGAGTTTTGCTAACAATTAGAAAAGAATAAATAAATCCAAGATCGTTTGCCTAAGAATTTCAAGATTCTTGGTAAACCACTCAAACCAATATTTTGTCTTGGAATTGCAAAGTTATCTCCATATCTTTGATTTTCTCTAACTAATATTATTGTTGCATAAATCCATATATGAAAAATATGTGACATCATGGCTCATGGTTTTGATGACTCAAGGTTTCTGGTGTTGGCTTACGGTTCTGACGGCTCAAGGTTCCTTGGGAAATTCGCAGGATGAGAGTTGCAGCACTATTCAGAGTTGCAGCACAGGAGTTGCAACAAATCGTGAAAACTTGATTTCTCAAAAAGTACGATCTGGGTTGTTGAGATATTTTGAGGATAGAATTATATTGAATTAATAATGCCTCATATGAAAAATATCAACGACCCAATTTGTAGATATTTATTTATAGGATTAACAACAATGATGATGTAGGAGTAACAAAAAACTGGAGTAACAACAAATAGGAGTTGCAACAAGTTGCAGCAAATCGTGAAAACTTGATTTCTCAAAAAGTACGATCTGGGTTGTTGAGATATTTCGAGGATACATGTATTTTGACTCAATAAATCCTCGTGCAATAAATATTAAGAACCCACATCGTGAATATTCAGTTGTAGGAGTAACGAAAGTGACAACTGGTTCTGCAACAATCACAAACTAGACCATCTTTTCAAAGATAAGTGCATAATATGTTACCTCTCTAATATTTAACCATAATGTTAAAATTTTGGTATGCTCGTTTAACCATAGACAATGTCACATCCTTGTCACCCAAGCATAGGCACTTATACATGCCACCCTCGAGCACACTAACCTTTTCTTAGATAGAATGATTCTGACAAGTCCACTCTAGAACCAACAGATAAACCCTAACCAAAAACACCACTACTGCAGTAGTAGAAAAATACCAAGAGAATGTACCTCTACTAAAATAAGCACACCTTTACCAAGAGAATCACACAAGAGAGATACCAGAAAGAATGATAATACTCCACGACAACTGCTGCACTACTCTCTCTAGACTTTCACCTTCTTTTGCTGCAGTTGTTTCTCCTTAGACTTGCACACTCTTATGTTGCAGCTGGTGCTCCTTATACTTGCACACTAGTTGAGTGAGTGAGCGAGAGTGTCTAAATGAGATAGTCACCTCCTTATTTATACTAGTCTGCCCAAGTGACTTTTCCAGGTGGGGCCAACTTCTCTTTCCAGGGCCTTCTATTTCTTTATTATTATTCTCCTTGGGTCGGCTTCTCTTCTAGGATTTTCACACATATGTTTAATGGTTCTCTTATTCTCAAAATATTCTATTCTTAGTAAAAAGGTTACACTTGGAGGTTAATACCTCCCGCATCTACCAAAACATCAACACTCACTCTTAGATAGGGAGGTATTAACTAAGATGTTTTTCATGCAATGGTATCAAACACATCCATCCATCTCACATGGCATGGGAAAGGATCATATGGTATTGCATACCAGTCTATAGGTAGCATCACCATAGCCACACAAACTATCTCATGATCAAACATATCTTGTCACAAGTATCACCATTATAGCCACACGAGTTATCTCATTATCAAACAGATCATGTCACAAGTATCACCATCATATCCATACAAGATATCTCATGAATAAAACAAATAATGTCACAAGTATCACCATCATAGCCATACATGCTATCTCATGATCAAACAGATCATGTCACAAGTATCACCATCATAGCCATACATGCTCTGTCATATTCACACACACATACTATATGATGGTCATGTCACAGTCATGCATTTGGGGCCTCATCAAGACATGTAACATCTCTCTAGTGGGAACAACCTCATCCTTCTCTTAGACCTTATATCATTACAAGGATTTTATCTAGATCACATAGAACTAGGCATCTAGCTCACACTAAACTAGAAATCTAGCTCACACTGAACTAGGAAACCATCCAGCTCACACAGAATCTGGAATATGCAGTTGAGCTAGTTTACACAGAACTACGCTACTACTCAATCCAAATGGAGTATGGGAAATTGTAACTCACCATCTCAAACATAATCTGGAAACTATCCCTAGAGTTAGTTCTTCTTGTTGGCACACCAGGAATCCATCCCACAATGACTAGGCATCTAACAATGAGGGTTAGGTGATGTAGTGCACACACACTACTCATCTAGCCCAAGTATAGGAAACACCTCCAACCACACAGGTTGTCTCTCTAGCTTGAAACTATGGGAAAATTGCTAGCCCCAAAGGATTGACATCCGTTGACCTTGTGCGAGGTCATGTTGATTGGTACTATAGTCATTAACGTGGTTGTAAATGACCACCCACTGCTACAACACTCTGCAATATACTACCCCAATAATCACATATGTGACTCATCACTCCCTCTTACTAGGGAAGTCCTTCTAGACCACATCAAGCTTGTCCCTGAAGTACACAAACTTCACCCTTGATAGAGGCTTGGTCAACACATATGATATCTTCTCATCTATAGTGACATACTAGACCTTCACTTCTCTCTACTACACCATATCTTTGATATAATGGTACACGATCTTGATACGCTTGGAATTGTCATGAAACATCGAGTTCTTTGACAACTTCACACAACTCTAGTTGTCACACCAGATACAATTCACCTCTAACTCAAGATCAAACAATATTGCAAGCAGCTTCTGATGCCACATTGCTTCACTACTAGCTAAACATGCTACTATATACTCTTCCTTAGTTGTACTGAGCGCCACACTAATATTCTTCCTGCTAAACCATGAGATCACAACTGATCCCAAACTGAAGCAACATTCAGGTGTACTCTTCTAGTATGCGACACTACCATCCTAATCTGAATCAGTATAGCCTCACATGCTTATCTCACCATCCAAAACATATATGATACCATAGTCAATTGTACCTTTCATGTACCTTAACACATGTTTTACCGCAATCAAGTAAACACTTCTAGGTTCGACCATATACTAACTCAATGTGTTCACCACAAAACATATATATGGCCTTGTGTTTGTTTAATACATCACCGAACAAATCATCTGTCTATCAAGTGTCTTGAATCCTTGTGGCTGCTCCATGTGCACTTCCTCTTTCACTACACCATTCAAAAAATATGTCTTCTCATCCATCTAATGTATCTTCCATTTCATTACTGCAGCTATCACAAGTGTAGTTTTGATCGAAGTATATCTCTCCCCAAGAGAAAATGTCTCCTCACAATCTATTTCTTCTTTCTAGGAGAACCCATGAGCCATGAATCTTTCCATGTACTTCTCGATACTTCCATCTGATGAGTGTTTTGTCTTGTAAATACATTTGGAACTCACAAATGATTTTTCCTTCAGTCTCAAAACCACATACAAAACATCATTCTTAATGATGAACTGGTATTCCTCAATCATGAAATCCTTCCATACTTTATTTTCCGCAACCTCTTCATAACAGGTAGGCTCGGCATCAATGATATCACATAACAATGCCACATAAAGGAATATGGTCAAGGTCTCTTTATTTCTCTGAAAGATCGATATGGAGCACCATACTTCTCAGCATCTTGAATAATCTCACGAGCCCAAGCTGGTATTCTCTTATTTGTATTCGTCTCTCAGGATGATTCTGCAGGTCTATGTGATTCTTCCATATCATGATATTCTAGTACAACATCATTACCATAATATGAGTCCACAACTCTAGGAGATTTAGGCTCCTCATCATGGATCTCATTTGTATTATGCTTCCTTGATCTACTGAAGGCTACATCCTCATCGAAGGTAACATCTCTTCCAATATTGATCTGTCTATAACCAGGGATGTAGACTCTATATTCCTTCGATGTCTCATTATATCCAAAGAATATACCCTCCTTTCCTAAAGGATCTAACTCCAATATCTTATCCTTTATTAAATGGATGTGTACAAATTTATGCCTAGATAGTCTACTCCAAGTCTCATCTAGAGACTATCTAACTTGTTTCCTTATGAAACCGTCATTATATCTCCCTCTTAGAGCTATTATCTGTGAGCTTCCCAAAACAAGAAACAAGAACAACATATCCATGGTAACCTCCATGGAGTTTACTAGATAAAATTCCTGGAACAAAGTAAACAACTAAGAACATCTCCTATATGAGATCAATTTATCTTGTAAACAAGTGCATTATTAATATGAGCATTTATTGGAGTGTTAGTCATACCAATAACATTCAAGTATTACTAAAATAGCAATAAAAATGGCAACAATAAAATTATAAAGAATGTTATTCTAGTTACAATACTTACTTAAACTACAACAATATAAAATATAAAACCTAATATGAAAACATGATATGCAATATAAAATATCTTCCCATAGCCTTTACTACTTCCATTATCGTCTGATTCATTTTGCCGAGGATTGTAGGGAGAAGTGAGATCCCTCTTAATCCCAACTTCTCTGCAGAATTATTTTGAAGTCATCTAATGTGAACTCTCCTCCATTATCCGCTAAGTGAATTGGGTGTCATTGGTACACACACGTCTGAATGCACGATGTCCAAAAATCCTTTGGATTTGTTGTCACTGCTTGGGAACCGACTCTTCCCGATGGTCGGTTTTCTCCATGTATTAAACTGGAGGCTATATAATATGTTTCCTTATGCAAATTTCACTATAGATCCCTCTAAGAGCTGTCACTAGTGACCTGCTATCATGGTAACCTTCCTGGAACACATACATCTCCATGGTAACCTCCATGGATTTTGTAAGATAACCTGCCTGAGACAAGAGAAACAAGAGAAAAATGATTTCCAATATAATAACATTTTTATAAGAACATATCTATGGTAACAAGAATAAGAGACAATTTCATGGTAATCATCATAGCATTACAAAGGTGACCTTCCTTGAAGAAAAACAAGAAGTATCTCCTAGAGGAGATGTTAGTTCATCTTGAAAACAAGTACAATAAGAATTTATATCAATAATACTCACATGCTACCAAGTATTCATTGTACCTAGCAGTAATAGAACCTTTCAAATATTGTTGTTACAACTATAGTGTTTAATTGTAATGTAGCAATTATCAAACTTGATATCTGAAAATTGGAAACTTATCAATTTAATCAATCAAACCCAGGACTTGGATCAATCACTCAAGATGAAAAGTAATCTCTCCAACCTGTCCCATGTACTAAGACAATATACTTTCTTGACATAAATCTGAGTTAGAGAATATAATGCAAATAAACTCTAAAATATCAACCTTAATCAATCTAATACTTTGACTAAAGTCAACTTATAACTTTAACATTGACCAGAGGTTTGACTTCAACCTGTTTGACTCAAAAAATAAACCTTGATGTTTTTTCTGACTGAGGCCACCAGAAGGTGTGCTAGGCCAGGGAACACTATGAAAACCAATAATTAGGCCCAACACTTCACTAAAAGTGCCCAACAAATTTGGTTTAGGGTTTGTTGTTGCTGCAAAATCAGAAAGCCTACTTGGAAATGTTGGAAGAATGGCTAGCAAGCTGACCTAGGGAAATAACTGCAACTGGCGCTGCAAATGGTGCTACAACTGGTGCTACAACTGGCACTGCAACTGGTGCTACAACTGACACTACAACTCACGCTGTAACTGGCACTGCAACTGCAATTGGCACTACAAATTCTTCTTCAATGAAGCCTTCTTATATCAATGAATCCTTGACCTAGGGTTTTATGAGGAAACCCTAATTTTCCAACTTTTGAATTTTGGATATATGATATGGGGGAAAGATGCACCCTCCTTAGGTGATATTCTTGGTGGATTTTTCAAGTGCTTAACGAGATTGACAATAGCGTATGTTGGATAGTAATTTATCTACTCTGATCTTACCTTACTGTCATAAGTTGACCCGGGTTCATATTTAATAAGATTCCAACAAAATCCTTCTAAAACTATCACCTCCCTGGTAAAACAAAAGGAAGCACAGTACATAGGGTGCACTGCACAGTCTCACCCGAGATAGTTATATTAATGGCTACAATAATTAGACACTTGAAACCTAGGAATAAGTCAGGATTTGTGGTTGTACCTTGTGATATTCATTTATTTAGTCTAACATCTTAATTAATCAGTCACTCTTACTCATGCATGTGAAATATCAGATCTAACTAGTTCCTTCATTCATTTATCTAGCATTTAATCAGTAACAACAATGGAGATGTATAAAATTCAGTCACATAACACATGTTCTATCGTGGTTCACCCCCTCCTGGGCTATGTCCAAAAAATATTTGGCACGCAAGCTCTTTTATTATGTCTCAACAATATATCACGTCGCACACGGTTACAGATTTGGATCTTACAAATTCCATAGACTTCCCGATCCCTGTGAGGCTAACTAGATCGCACCAGGCTCTTCATCCTGCGATCTAACCCTCGGGATCGAGTTTCTCGACTCTTCTCTAGCTCACCAGCATACAAAATGTTGCAATTCTTACAAGCCTGACAATTTCTGAACTCTCTCAGCCTCTAGCCTTTCTCTCCTTCTCTATGCCCCCCGTAGACCTCCTAGGTACTACTTATACATATTCTTGGCTTATCATCCATTACAATCTCTTGCAAAAACCATAACCCTAATTTAGTTAGGTTTCCCTTGCATGGGCGTCTTTGATGCTTCCCTCACATGAGATGCTTTCCCTTTCAGCTATCTTTTTCCCACTTCATGATTTTCTCTCCAAAAATTTCCTTTTCCCCAAGATGGGCCTGCTCCCAACAGGCCCCCAACAATGACATGTGGCTCATCCAGAGCCACCTAGGTTGTGCGCGCTTCTTCAACAAATCCTGCTAGAGTGTGGAACTTGTCTACAAGTTCCCTTCCTTGTATTTGAGCCTACACAACCTTTTCTGTGAGCGCATCTAACACTTGCACTGTGATCTCCTCCCAGATCAATTTTGCACACTCTGCCTGTGTTTTCACCATGTTCTTCTTTTCCTCCTATGACGATGCAATGATCTCCACGACTAGCTCTTGGAGAGGTCCCATTTGATCTTTTCGGTCCTTCTTCTACATCTGCACAACTATTAGCTCTATTTTCATCTTATTCATGTCTTGTACTCCCTTAAGTCACTCAATGATATTCATTTGTTTTTGCCTCTTCTTGAGGTCCTGGATGGCTACACTTATCTTTTCCTCTTCCTGGTCCGAGTGATGGAACTGTTCATATTCTTCTAGTTATTACCATAGTTGTGCTAGACTATCAAACAAGTCCACAACTACGCTGACTTGTCGTTTCATTTCATCCATCTGTCCTACAACTTCTTACCTCCTTTGTTCCTTCACCTCTAGGGGAGTCATAGGAATGAGTTGTTCCTGAAGGTTTTTGATCTCTTGCCGGTATTGCTCAATTGTTTTCATAATATGATTGATATTCTGCACTGTGGTAGGCTTTGATATTTTCACGCTATTTGGGATTCTGTAATAGGCCGTAGCCACTCCCTTCTCAAGCCTATCTGTGTGATATTTCTCATCTTTGGTCTCAAGCTTGACCTCCTCGACCACCAATTCCAATGCATCTTTTCTATCCTTTGTATATTGCAACTCTTTTTCTTTTGTTCGTGCACACGACTACACCTCCTGTGCAACATTGAATTGGCGTTTGTACAGTTCCTTGGTTGGTATTTGTTCCATTACCAACTTTATCTATGCTAGATATTTCAAGGGTGTTTGTGCTACAATCTCATCCATGCGCAACATGTTGGGTATAATGTGGAGGGTCGGGCTTTCCTGCGCTATGGTCTCGATCATATTGTTATCGCTCAGCGCAACCCTGGCTTCTGCTTTTGATGCTGCGGGGAATGACTCTGTTCCCTTGTCCACCCTCTGCGTGCCTTTGGTATACTCTAGGACCTGCCTTATGTCAGTCAACTCATCCTGAATTTGACCTCTTTGGTGTTGGGAATCTTCAAACTCCTTAGATGCATGGTCCTAGACTCTTTCGGCCACAAGGTCAGCGTCATCCTCAGTGATTGTATATTCTGGAAGCTGCTTTTGCACCTTGGCCTTTTTGTGCACACCCCTAGTGTGTATGATTGGCCTCTTGGTCTAGCCTGGTTCCTATGAGGTGGAAATCGATGGGGTTTCTTGTGTAGTCGCAACCCCTATTTTCAGTTCTCTTAGTGCTTAGGTAGTGTCCTTTTTTCCATCATGTGTAACTTTCTTTGGTGCACCCCCCTTCTTTTTTTGCACCAGATTCTGACTTGGATTTGGATTTTTAGGCATAGATTTATCCCCGAAAGGTGTTTGTATTTTCCCTGCGTCGACCTCCGTACCTGTAGGCATCTCTTCAGTGAGGACTGGAATTGTCCAGTCATCTTGCCAATCCCTTATTTCCATCTCTACATCTTCTTTCTTGATGCAATATCTAATTTGTAGCCACTCTTTTCTGAGATCCCTTCATGCTTGGATCCATACAATGTGCCTGGTTTCTTTGAAGTTAGCGATGTCCCGGTATTTCATGACCACTTCTGGAGTAATTATCCGAGTGTTGGAAATACTCTCTTGCAACTCGTTCTAATATCGCGCGAACATTCTTGCATTGGTACTTTTGACTTTGGGGTTTGATGTGCTCCCCAACAATGTGTATCATGTTGCGTGGCAACGACTGGTTCACTCACAAAAATACGTGTTCTAGGGCTCCCTTCATCTGATTAATGCGATCAAGACTAGTATCCAGGAGGAATGAAACTATGTTCCTAGGTCTTGTGCATGTTTGCAGTCATCAAGGAATAGGTTTAATAAGTATAGGGCCCAGTTGAGCATAATTCCCTACGTTCACTGTGCTGCAGCCGCAACGAACCTGACATGGACTTCCTCCTTGTGACACTTCCTGAGCAGTTTGCAAGCCATGAGTTTGGTGTCCAACCTTGTTGTTGCGTCTATGATGCATTTGATGATGATTTTGCGTGACCCTATCTTTGTTCCATACGTATTTTTCATCTCCTCTGCAACCTCCTTCTCCTTCGTTTTTTCATCGAGGTATTGGGCGAGACTCTCCCCCTGAGATGGAAGACTTGTGATGAAAGAAATTAGCTCCACATATATGGAGACAATCTCTTCCAACCATAGGAAACCTCTATGGGTGACTACCATCAACTTATTGATGCAATTATGTACATATCCACCCCTTCCAAAATGTGGAATATCTAGTAGATTTAGAATTTCGGTGTTGGCCAATCCGGCTGCCCATTGTTTCGGTTGCAAAATTGGATCACCGAAGGGGCCTGTACCTACGTTGTCAAGGTAGACCTATCTTGCAAATTCTGGGAAATTATCCACATTGGCCACATCATGGTCTGAGTAGCACAGTATTTCCATGCATCCTAGAAGATTAGGAGTGGCCTATACCCCTTCAAGAATGCGCGGTAGGACTATGGTTTTTTCATCCTGTTTTCACAGTGACCTTGCCATCGGATATTTTCCCTTTCATCTTGGTGGCTGGATTGAGGTTCCAACCTCTATTTTTATCTCTTCGGCATAAGCTTCTGGCTGGCCGGTAACATCTTCCACTAGCCCCTCATGTTGCTGCATAGGCTCTTCTCTATGTGGTTGTCTTGGCGTGAAAACTTTTGTGTGTGTTGGGGTTGTCCCATTTACCCTCTAGGCTCCTTCAATGTTCGCAGGTCGCAGAATATTAACTATGTCCTTAGCCTATTGGCCCTGTCCAGTTTCCTTCATGTCAAGTTCCATGCCAACCGTTGTTGTTGGTTGGGATTCCTCCTCCATGGGTGTGGGGCTTACTGGTTCCACATGGGGTGAGGGAATTTCATCCAAGTTGACAAATTTTGCAGCCTGTGTAGTTTCATGTTCAGTTTCCTATGTTTGTTGTGGTTCTCTATGGTGGCTTTGAGATTTCTTGTCAGCATGGCTTGGCGCATCGAACTTGGGTGGTTCCATAGTGGTTAATGGTGACTTCTGCCGAACTGGTTCTTCCTATATCTATTGCTAAATCACTTTCCTCTATGTGTGCTCTATATCTCTGTAATTTCACAATTTCACAATAAGCTTTATGTTTCCCGCGTGCCTCCCTTATATACAAAGTGTCATGAAGCTTCTCGAAGAAGCTACTTGAACTATGATTTAAATGAAGTGGCACTTCATGTGTGTGTCACTTTCAATTTCCTCGACGCCACCAGTTGGTGTGATTAATTCAAAGGTGCTTTGAGATTATGTGGCATTCAACTTGATAGACATCGCCAGTTGGCGCCTTTTTTTCTGTAACTACCATTTTTCAAATTTTCACCTTTTTCTGACTATTGGTCCTTTTTTTGGCTCACTGGGATTTTTGAGTGAACGGTAGATTTGTGCTATGTTAGCTTTCCTTGGTGTGCAGTGTGTTGGTAATATGTTTCACGTAGACTTTTCTCTTTTTGTCGCGCTAAATCCCTTTTTTTTTTACTATATACATCTCTCTTTACTGCGCCGTAACTTTCTAAGTGCTAGGAGGTCGACTGCCCCTATAAAGTTTCAATTGAATCCCATTGATCATTCCTCTGAGTTATTTACCTCCTAAATATTTCAAATGTACAACTCCCCCATCTGTGATAGTATTCACTTCATACGGTCCCAATGAATGTACTCTAAATTTTCCTGGGTGCTGAAGAAATTTACTATCATACACCAAGACTAGGTCTCCTTCCTTGAAACACTTCCTTTTAATATGTTTTTCATGCCAAGATTTGTCCCTTTATTTCTATACTTCTTGGTGAAACCCTGTTATAATCCTATCTTCTTCCATCAACATCAACTGACTTAGCCTTTCTTGTAGTGCACCTCATTCTATCATGTTACTAATCGCTTCTACGCACATAATAGGTACCAAAAATTCTAATGGCACCATTGATTCTTTTCCGTACACCAAACTGAATGGTGTATGACCTACAAACTTTTTGCATGTAGTCATGTATTCCCATAGTACTGCTGGTATCTTCAAGTCCCAATTATCCATGTTGACATTGCAGATATTTGTCAGTGCATTCTCTAGGATCTTATTAAAGGATTCCACTGTTCCATTTTCTTGAGGGTGATATGGTGTACTCTTTTGATGATAGAATTAAAAATCCTTAGTCATATCCTTAATAGTATTGTTAATGAAGTGAGTGCCTTGGTCACTCATCAATATCCTTGGGCATCCAAATCTAGTGATCACTTGCTCAAACATGAAGTGTGTTGTTGTCTTTGTGCTGCAATCCTTGACTGGTGCTACTTTTGTCCATATTGTTAAGTATTATGTTGTGGTAATAATATACCTTGCTCCTGACCTCTTTACTCATGGGTTAATTGGTCCCACAAAGTTTATTTCCCATTTTTCAAATACCTGCAAGGTTACTTGTGGTCTTAGGGGCATCTCTTCCCGTCTATTAGGTTTACCAACCCTCTAACATACATCATGTCTTTGACAGTAGTTGTTTGGATCTTTGTGAATGGTCGACCACCAAATTCCTATGGGAAATACCTTATGCATGGTATCTTTTCCTGCATAATTTCCTCTTTCTATTCCCTCATGGGCCTCTACTAAAATCCTAGGTCTTTCATGTTCTAGTATACATCTTCTCAAGATTCTATCTGCACCCATATTATATAAGTGTCCTGCAATCAATTGATAGTCTGCAGCTCAGAGTACCGGATTTTTCTTCTGCGCAGTATTGAATTCTTGTGGTGCGGTCCCTGTACTCAAGTATTGAATGATGCCAGCAAAATATTCATCAGATACTTGTACTGAAAATAATTGTGCATCGGGGAAGTTGTCCTCTAATTTTGTAGTTTCCTCTCCATTAGTGATCCTTGATAGGTGATCAGGTCCTGCATTCAACTTCCCTAGTTTGACTATCACTTCAAAGTCAAATTCCTGGAACAACAGTAACCATCTACAAATTCTCCCCCCCAACACTATCTTATTGAATAGGTATTTTAGATTGGAATGATCTGTAATCATATTGAAATGTTTCTCTAGTAAGTAATATTTGAACTTCTGGAGTGCATAGACCATAGTTAGGCCTTCCCTTTCTGTAGTATTGTAGTTCTTATATGAATCTAACAATTTTCTACTTGCAAATTCTATAGGATGGTCTAATTCCCCTATTCCTGGCTACTTTATAATATCTCCAAGTGCTATTGTTGATGCATCTACATGCACATGGAATGTATTTTCCCAATCTGGGAATACTAGTATTGGTGTTGTTACCATTTTCTCTTTTAGAGTGTCCAATCCTTGCTGATAGTCCTCATTCCACTGAAATTTATTATCTTTTCTCAACCATTTCTCCATTGGTGCAGTGATTTACGCATACCCTTTTATGAATTTCCTATAGTATCTTGTGTGTCCCAATGTTGCTCTCAACCAACGTACTAATTTCAATGGTGGTAGATTAACAATCACTGCAATCTTGGCAGAGTCTACTAGCAAGCCTTGATTGCACAATATATGGCCCAATAGTATCCCAAAAGGTGTCCCAAAGATGCACTTCTTTATATTTAATGATATCTGACACTGCCTGCATTTTTCCAACATTATCATTAATAGCTCTACATGGTATTTAAATAGATTGTAGACTGTCCAATCATCCGGATATACCTCTAAAAACTGGTGGATGAATTCTTTGAATGCGGCTATGAATACTCTTGAGAATATTGTTGGTGCATTATTCAGTCCAAAAGGCATGACTGTGTATTGGTAGGACCCCCATTCTGTGGAAAAAGTGGTCTTGTACCTATCTTATAGGGCTGTATTGATCTGATGGTAGCCTGAGAATCCATCTATGAATGAGTATGATTCCTGGCCTCCTACATTCTCTAATACCTTGTTTATGAAAGGGGTAGGGAAAGGGTCATGTAGGCAAGCATCATTCAACTTCCTCAAGTCGACACATATTCTTATCCCTCCTTTCTTCTTCTCCTAAACTACCATAGGGATTACCCATTCAGATTCCTCCACTAGTTCTATGATTCCAACCTCCAACATCCTGTCAATTTCTTCTTTTAGTTTCTTCTTATATATTGGGTTCAGTCTATATGGTCATTGTCTAACTGATCTAGCCTTAGATTTGACAGGTATCTTCATCTCTCCTAGCTCTCATGATATGCATTTCATCTCTATAAAGGTTGTTTGCATAGTAACTATGTTATGCTTTCTATTGTTTTATCATCCCAATAGTCTCTAATGATGGCAATTTTGGGATTCTTAGTTGTTCCAATTTTGACTTTCTTCACCTTGATTGGCGCATCAAACACTTATGATTCCAGAGGTGAACCTTCCACCTCTCTTTCACCTTCAGATTCTGTAATCTGAATGTTGCATGGGTCATCTTCACTTGGTGCTTCTTCCTACACATGGTAGCATGACAATAGTTCCTTTACTATCCGTTTGTTCTGTTGTTGGTACTTTGTTATGATTTCAACCTCTAGTTCTTGAATGAATATTACCCCTCTGATATGTTTGAGTGATAAATCTATGTTTGGGTTCTCATGTTCAAATGAGAAAGTGACTGTAAAATTCTATTGTAATATTGCCCATTATGCAGTTCCTGGTCCACATACCCGTTTTCTGGGATTCCTTGTAGTGTATGAATAAAGTAATGAGGACATTCCTCTGGTGGTTTCATCGTCCATAATGTTATTCACTTCTCCAAGTGTTCTACTAGTGTCCCTTTTCCATCATATCTTTGTATTTGGTTGCTTCCCTATTCTGCGCCAAATCTGATGCGAAGTAACCGTTTACATTGGTATCGGTCATTGATTATCTCTTTGTGCGCACGCCACCATCTTGCAGGTGTTTCCTTGAGTGCTATATCCAGATCTAAGAGCCAATTATTTTATAACATTGCATCTTTGTATTTTGTTAGGAATTCTTCTAAGTCATTCACCCCATGAAATTTGGGAGGTTCTCTTATCTTTGTACCTACCCATGTTACTGCATGGTCTATTCTTGTGCATCCTCTTGTGGAGACTTCATGTAATCTCTGCTGCCAATTCTCCAACCCTGTATCTAAGTTTGACGCGCATGATGTGATACATCTCCAACTGAGTACCCCATCTCCAGTTGGATTCACATAATCTTCTTCTCGCACAGTGGTTCTGTATAATTGGTTAATTTCCTCCAGGTATAACAAGTGGGCTCTACAAACCTTTCTACTTCTGATTGGCCTAGTGGTGCAATGACTATATACTCTCCCGACTCAAATGTCATGCTCCTCGTCTTCAAATTAATTATGGCCTGATTGTTGAATGCCCAATCCAGTCCAAGCAGTGTTGGATATGGTGTTGTGCCATCCACTTTTTCTATCACTTCAAAGTATGCCTTAGTGCATACTCCATCTAGATCTATTGTCACAACCTTTAGCATTCCAATTGGTAGAACTTTGTGTTTATTTGATAGTTTCAGCTGAACAGGTGAATATCCTAATGTGGTCTCTCCCATACATTTCCATGTCTTCTTGGGTAACACTTTCATCTTAGAGCCTAAATCTAGTATAATGTCCCCCATATTTAAATATCCAATGTTAGCATTTAATCTGAATTCCTTGCTTGTTCTCCTTCTTGTATGAAGGCAATAACTATTTTATGTTCTAATTTCCCCTATACCTATGAGTTACATCTTTCTAGCATATTTTGCAAAATTTCAACATATGATTGGTCATTTAGTAGCTTAACACATGATTTCATAAAATCCTTATGGTACTTACTTGTCCTAGAGGTTGTGCCTCATTAATGTGATCCAACGATGAAGGAATCTCATATGTTGGTACATCCTGAGTATGTTGTGCAGTTGATGTAGATGCAATGTCTGGATTCAAGAATTCTTGTCTGGCTTGCTTGAATATCCCTTTTTCATTTTGCGCATCAAACTGATTTTGTGGTTTGAAATTCTTCTTCACCCATTGGTGTTGTGATGGATCTTGTCTTACTTGTCATCTATTGTATTAGCTCCTCCACACATAACTATGTTTATATTTCTTACATCATCCCTTGCTTCTGCAGAAATCCACTGAACATTATGATTGTTATGATTTCTCTTTTCCTGGATCTTCCCAATAGTGTCAGACAATCTTATGTGTCATGATTTGATGCGCGACAGTATATACATGTCGCAGGTGGACATGGACATTCTCTTGCATAATGTCTTGGTTGTTGACAGTTATGACATATCACCAGTCCTATTCCTCTTCCAAAGCCTCCTCTACCTTGTCCTCCACCTATGTAGTCAGTTTGATTGCCTCGTGGTGCGTTGTACTGGGGCGCCTGGTTATATTGCATGAGATTATACTGTGGTTGCGTGGTGTTATATTGTTGTGGAACAATGTTATATGGGGCTAGTATTTGGTTAAACTATGGTGCAACTTTCCTTGTCATCATCTCTTCTTTCACCCTATAGGTATCTGATGTGCGTTCCCTCATCAACTCCATTTTCCTACAATCTTTTTCATCATGACCTATTGCCTTGAAAAAGTTGCAATATGAACTCTTAGGCACCGATTTATGCATCATTGGACAATGATATGGATCATGCTCCTGTGTCTTACAAATCTCACACCATAGTCCTCTTGATGGAAAAGGGTTTGGAAGTCCTGTTTCCATGTACTACACGAATGTTGGGAATTTATTCTTGTGGTGTCCTTCTGTCCTACATGTGGTACACCAAAAATATTCTCTTTTGTCCTTACCCCTGTTCTATTTTAGTTGAAATGTTAATTTCTTTAGATCCTCCTTCATATCCTCTATGGATGGATCTGTCTTCTGATATTGGTTCTCTTCCAGTTGTAGGGTTGCATGCAAAGCCTCTTCTTGAGTTTGAAACTTCTGTTGTCTCAAAGGGTATTTCAAATGTGGTAGCAGTGAACTGACAAACAAATTCCTATGCCACATATCTATCATGACATAATTTAGCTTTCCATTCAATCATTTTAATCTATGGTCAATCTCCCACACATATTCTCCTGGTTTATGTTTGATCTCTATCATCTCATTCATGTATTGATCCTCTAATCTAAGCTTATGGAATTCATTTATCAATAGATTCTTGATATCCACAATTGTTCTGGTTGTCCTCGGTGGACTATTTGCAACTAAGCTCTTGTACCAATCCAGTGCGTGGTCTCTTAGCATGATGGATAACTGCACAAGTTTAGTGTCCTCATCAGTGATATTCTTTTCTTCCCAGATATTTTCACAGAAGAACAAGTGCTTCTCAGGGCCCTCCAACATGCCTCCCTTGAATTCTGGTAATATGATGGTGGGATTATGTCTTGCCATCCTGAATGTTGAACTACTACCTCCACGTAGTGTAGATACTTGGATACCACTTCCTGAACTGGATCCTCTAGTTGTTTATCCTTGGCTAAATGTACTTCATGTTGTCTTCCTTCCCCCAAAATTCAGTTGTCTAAATGGTGGTGTTCTTATTGGTGTATTAGTCACACATGGGTTTATGGGTTCCAGAATGACATTGATATGGATAAGAGTGCTACCTTATGTTCCTTCTCTTGGACCTCTTTTCTTCCTTTCACATTTCACATGCAGTATTTCCTCAATCTACTCCACATCCCAAAGATCCTCTACCTCTTCTTCATCACTTGCCAAGCCTTCCCTTGTGGCTATGGATCTCTTCTTGTTATCTTATATTGGTATTGTACTCCACTGCACGTTCTTCTAGTTGTTTCCATGATCTTCTTGATATTGTATTCCTCCATCATGATTGGATCCAAGGCCTCCTCCTTATTTCCTCTATCCATTTATTCCTCCATTTCTCCGTCTCTTGTCAGTGCTTCTCCCTTCCACCATGCACGCAGGGAAGTTTAGCTATTTGGGGTCATTGTAATTACACCTTTTTTATACAGTAACATCTTAATGGGAGTATATAACGATCCAAGATACCTAACTTGAGGTCCCTTCATGAACTCTTGCTCTCATGTGTTGTAAGAATTTGTAGTATCTGCTGCAAATTCTATGATAAATCCTGCAACAATGTTGTCTAACCAGAAATCTACTGCACGCGTAAATTTATTGTCAACTTGTTGTAACTACGAGATCTCCATATGATTCCACTCTAGTTGTCTGATTTGATTTGCAGTATGGTTTTCTTTCAACCTCAATATCCACTCCTGCAACACATGCGGGAAATCAAAGAGAAATACTTCATGCAATTCGTTGAATATGTACTTTTCCAGCTCCTTTGTTTTCAACCAACTCTTGAACTCTACCTTCATTGGGTTCCACGGTCTCAACATCCCATTTTATATTATCATTCTTTTAATTTTTTGTTGCCAGATATGACATTCTTTTTACGCTTATTCAACAGATCTTATTCACTCAATCCCATTTTGTTCCAACCAGAAACAAAACCATTTATTGGCTAGTAATTTATATACTCTGATCTTACCTTACTGTCATAAGTTTACCCAGGTTCAGATTTAACAAGCTTCCAACAAAATCCCTCTAAAAATATCGAACCCCCTTGTAAAAAATAAGGCAACACAATACATAGGGTGCACTGTGTAGTCTCACCCGAGATAGTTCTATGGGTGGTAGTAATACTCAGACACTTGTAGCCTGTGAATAAGTGGGGATCTATGGTTGTAACTTGTGATATTTATTTATTTAGTCTAACATATTAATTAATCAGTCACTCTTACTCATGCACGTGAAATATCAGATCTAACTAGTTCCTTCATTCATTTATCTAGCATTTAATTATTAACAACAATGGAGATGCATAACATTCAGTCACATAACAAATGTTCTACCGTGGTTCACCCCCTCCTGGGCTACATCCACAAAATATTTGTCTCTCAAGATATTTTATTATGTCTCAACAATATATCACGTTGTGCATGGTTACAGTCTTGGATCTTACAATCTCCACAGGCTTCTCAATCCCAATGAGTCTGACTAGATCACACCAGGATCCTCAACCTGCGATCTAAACCTTGGGATCAAGTTGCTTGACTCTTCTCTAGCTCACCAGCATACAAAATGTTGTAGTTCTTACAAGCCTAACAACTTCTGAACTCTCTCATCCTCTATCATTTCTCTCCTTCTCTGTGCCCCCCCTAGACCTTCTAGGTACTACTTATACATATTCTTGGCTTATCAACCATTACAATCTCTTGCAAAAACCCTAACCCTAATGTAGTTAGGTTTCCCTTTCATGCACGCCTTGCATGACTACCTCCCATGTGTTGCTTTCCATTCCAACTGTATTTTTCCCACTTTGTGCTTTTCTCTTCAAAAATATCCTTTTCCCCAAGATGGGCCTGGGCCCAATAGGGGAAACTAACAATCTTTCTTCCAGTGGTTAGACTGTTCTGAAGGAAACCAACTATGATACCATGTTAAAATTTTTCTATTCTCATTTAAACATAGACAATGTCACATCATTGTCACCCAACCATAGGCACTTACACATGCCACTCCCGAGCACACTAACCTTTTCTTAGATAGAATGATTCCGGCAAGTCCACTCTAGAACCAATAGATAAATACTAACCAAAAATACCACTGGTGTAATAGAAAAAAAATACCAAGAGAATGTACATGTACTAAAATAGGCGTATCTTTACCAAGACAAGCACACAAGAGAGATACCAGAAAGACTGAGAATACTCCACGACAACTATTGCATTACTCTCTCTAGAATTGCACCTTCTTTTGCTGCAGTTGATTCTCCTTAGAATTGCACACTCTTTTGTTGCAACTGTTTCTCCTTACACTTGTGCACTAGCTGAGTGAGTGAATGAGAGTGTATAAATGATATAGGTACCTCCTTATTTATACTAGTTTGTCCAAGTGACTTTTCCAGGTGGGGCCGACTTCTCTTTCTAGGGCCTTCTATTTCTTTATTATTATTCTCCTTGGGGCGACTTCTCTTCTAGGATTTTCACACATCTGTTTAATGGTTCTCTTACTCCCAAAATATTCTATTCTAAGTACAAAGGTTACAATTGGAGGTTAATACCTCCTGAAGCTACAAAAACATCAACATATAATTCATATTAAATACTAAAGAAATATAATGGAAAACACCTTAGTTATAAATCCCACATATAAGCATTAAAATGGATTAATAAGGATTAATATGAGGTTATGGGTAAGAAAGAAGGGATTAAAAATAGGGAAAGAGAATGTAAAAGGATGAAAATTCCATGGCCCAACATCTCCCTCAAACTAAATATGTTGCATGTCCTCATGCAACCCAATACCTTTTATCAACCAAGTTATAACAACAACAATGTTATAACAAGAGTAACAACAGTATATCATAACTCATGACATGGCGATATTTTGTGACCTACTACTGGTTCTTGTGTAACAATAACATGAATTCCTATCATTGGTTCTTGTGTAACAACAATAGGAATTTATTGTGTCATTAATGTTGAAAACTATTGTTGTCCATCGAAAAATGAAAATTGTTGTTTTACGTACCCAAACTTAAGGATGAAGACATATTTTTATATATGAATGGATTCTATAGAAACTTCTTCTACTGTAGTTTCTTATGGGGCAACCTATTCCTCTCTAGGTGATGATTTTTCTTCTCCCTCAAACTGAATTTTTTTTATATCAAATGGAAGGACGAGAAAATAATGTTGTTCCAAAAAAGAAATGAGCAGTAGTCCACCCCCCAAACTAAGGATGTTGCATGTCCTCATGAAACCCAACCAAGTTGAATGTTGCTTCCATTTTTCAATGCACAGTAACCAAAACTGCTTTGATTTCCCAATTGATGGTGTTGATAGAATATAACACTTTTACCTTGAAAATTCTTCAAATAATGGATTCAAAAGGTATCCATCAAGGGATTTTTAGCAATTTTGGTGGAGTTTCACCAAGTTGCATCAAAATGTTTCAACAAATAACGAGTTGCAAAAATATGGATTTCAACAAGGAACGAGTTGCAACAAAATGTGTTTTAGCAGGGAATGAGTTGCAACAAAATGTGCTTTAGTAGGGAATGAGTTGCAACGAGTTGCAACAAAATGTGTTTTAGTAGGGAATGAGTTGCAAAAAAATGTGTTTTAGTAGGGAACAAGTTGCAACAAGTTGCAACAAAATGTGTTTTAGCAGGGAATGAGTTGCAAGAAGATTTTAAAACCATTTTATCACAAAATACAAACTGGGTTTCGAAGAAATTTTGTAGGAATATTTTTACTATTCCAATGCTTCTCCACACCAAAAATCAGAGCCATCTAATGTACAGATCTCGAGATATAGGAAAAATGGAAGAAGGAGATGATTCTTAATATTTGAAAAAATATGAACTGGGTTAGTGAGAAATTTATTGAGTTTGTTCATCCAACTATAGTGCTTCTCTCCTCTAAATTTCGTAAAAACCCACATCACAGTTTACAAGATATCATCAATTCCATTTTTACATAAAAAATGTGAATAAGTGAATATTGAGAAATTACCATGAACATGTTTTGCTTGTCCTTGGAAGCCTGATCCCATTTGTCCACTGTGAGATCCCACAGAGTGAAAAGCAACCCAGATCTCCCCCAAACTGAATACACAACATGTCCTCATGCATATTCTATGACAAATGTGTTATCTTCTTCTGTTGTTTGTTTTTGTGGAGCAATAAAAATACCTTTTCTTTTTACTGTTGGTTCTTTTGTGGCAACAACAAGATCCTTTACTACTAGTTCTTGTGTGGAAGCAACAAGGCCTTATTTTCCCTTACTGTTGGTTCTTGTGTGGCAACAACAAGGTATTTTATTTTTGGTTCTTGTGTGGAAACATTAGGTTTTTTTTATTACTATTGGTTCTTGTGTAACAACAACAGTGTCTTTTGCAACAACAATTGTATCATTTTATCCCTTCAACAAGGTTTTTGAAGATGATGCCATGGGTCACATGGAACAAGGGAGGTCTTGGAATGAAAAAGAATGGTGATGGATGGGAAAGAGTGATAACATCATTGTCAATATAGGTAAATCCATGGAAAATGTCCCCTCCCCCAAACTAAATATATTTCCCACCCATGAGAAATGGAAAAAGACGAGGAAGTGGGACAGAGACCTAAGTGATTTTCTAAATACAAATCCATATAATCTAATGAATCATTATTAAAGAAAAGAGAAAGAAGCATACTTGCACCTACCTATGAAGTCCATAACGTTTGTAGCAACATCCTGATCTAATATGGCCCACAATGATGTAGAAATTTACAAGGAAGAACAATGTGGAGATTAGAACATGTAGCACAATGTAGATATGGAATAGGCTTATGATGTAGTAATGGATATTGAAAATCATTATTCATAAAGTGACATCGAAATATTTATTTAGAGAGCACCTTGGATGGAATCATTTATTTCTCACTTTATTTGCAAACCTTGTCTGCCAACAAGCTGGTTTTGAAACAAGATCTCTCTGACTATGCCCAAAGGGTTTTCACAATCATAATTTTTTATTCCTGAGGAATGTCTACCATCAAGTTGGTTTTCAAGCATTCCAAGGTCTGATGGAACCTAAGACAAGTTTTTACCATCAAATTTATTAATGGAAGGGATATGATAACAAGGAAACTTGGCATGCAAGTGGTCTAAGCTATCTTTATTATTATGTGGGTTAGGGGTGGGTGGCGCAGAAAATCATGGAAGTGATGGAGTGGTGGAGGTTGAAGTTTTGGTTTAGGTGTAGTGGATATATGAATGATATTTGGGTAAAGGTAATTACCTTTCATATATAACTAGATAAGCAAATGATACTTTGTGAACTTCAACATGCATGTATCATCGAGCTAAGAGGAAGGAAATGTATAAGAATACCATGGTGTTGGTGAATGGGCATGATGATCATGAGATCTTCTGGAAGGATCCCTTGGTAGCAATGGCATGGCTAGTATAGCAATGGATAATATGGAAATGACACTTGAATTTTGGAACTTTGGTCTTCAAAAATATTTAAATCAATTCTTCATGTGTCTTGTTCTTCAATCCATCTGTAACATTGATGAACAAGTTGGAGCAACAGTGTGGCAATAAGGCAAGAGTAGCAACATCATGTAGTAATATTGTAACAACGACATATAGTGGCACTCTAACAACATAATTAAGGAAACGATAGGTTTATTCATGGATATGGATGATGTCTATATAGTATGTCCCCTTCTCGCATGAAATTTTGTCTTCAAGAATCACTTGTGTATGAATTGACTCCCTTAGTCTTCCCAGGACTTGTAAAAAAAACAATTAGCACTTACCTGAAATAAAACATGAGATCATGGAAGAAGAAATATTATGTATCTCTCTTAATATAATAAATATGAAAAAAACCACAAGTTTTTACTCATAAAACAAATCCAAGTAAAAATGAATGAAGAAAATTTCATGTTGTACTTGCTGAGGAGTGGCGACCGCCTTAGATTACCTAGTAGTATTTCATTTATAAATTCTTTATTTTTCGTCTAATTTGAGTGATTCAAAAGTCAAATTAAAACATATTCATGGGTCTACTTCAAATAGAAATAGGTTTTAAAAATTTCTTAAGGTGATATGCCAAATCTTCTTAAGAACAACCTACAAGATAGAGTTGTTTTCGAATTCTTGCCTAGACCAACAGTCACTAAATCAAGTACAACTTTTTCGTTTAATGTTGGATTGAATTTATTAAAATTGGAGATTAAATTATATTCATGTAGGTATCTCCATTATAATTTTTTTTTTAATAAAGGAATATTTGATGGTTCAAATATTCTAATGAATAACTTGAAAAACAAAGTTTTAGGAGTGCAAATTTAGGATAAGAAGTTAGTATTTTGGGCTTAAATTCCTCATATGATATAAAAATTGTGTGATTCCAATTGTGTTGTAAACTATATGCATAGGATAATATATATTAGAATTTTTTTTTCAATATTTATCTATTTATGCATCCAAAAAGTGATTGTTCCAACTTTGTCCCTAAGCTGCCTACTCTACACTCGGTCAATGTTTTGGTCATAACATTTTCATTTGAGATCCAAATTGAGTGATTCCAATTGGGATAGAAACTATATTATAAAATATATTTTTGATAGAAACAGGTATTAAAAATTACCCCATATGACCCCCAACAATGGGACTGTCCCAACTGTGGTTTCAGTGAATTTATGAAGCCAAAATGCTATAAAATTCAAGAAATAAGTGATAGCTCCAAAATGGTGATATGAAAAGGTGTGAATATTTATAGGCATATATTTTTCGATTGAATAAATTCACATGCCAAATATTTCAAGTATCTAGTGCCTCGTTTGTGTGATATGACCTATACAAGATCCGGGGAAAAATGCAAAAACAACACCTTAGTCAAGAATGAGAGAAAAATCAAACATTTAGTCAACATGTGTCAAGAGAGTAATGGAATCTTGACATAAACATCGTGCAATTCTAAGAAATTCCCCTTTAACTCAAATATTAAATTGGTATAGTGAGATCTTGACATAACCACCATGAGGATCCAAGAGAGTCCATGGAGTGTCTCACTACCCATGAAATAATGGCCACAATGAAATTATGATTTTTGTATGAGGATGTATTTGAAATTTTAATTGAAAAAACATATTACCATCACTAAGCCATCGAGTAGTGTGGATTTGACATTATACCTGAGATCAAGGAGACTGTGTGGGAAAAAGTAATTAATGGAGAATCAAGGGTTTCAAAAAGGGTATACATGAAGAATTATTGTTTAATGAATAGAAGAAGAGGTAAATGATACGAAGAGGGTGAGATAAAGAATATAATGAGGAAATGATAAAAAGGGAGAGGAGAAAAGAGGTGGTATGGGTAACAATTAATAAGAAACAAAAAGAAGAGGAAAGAGAAGCAAGAGGGGAAGAAGAGATAAGATGGAAGAAGGGATCTTAAGAGAAAGAAAACAAGGGAAGAGATGGAGAGTATATGATTAGGGAAAGGAAGAAAATATAGGATAAAAAGGTAAAGAGAAGTGATGAAAAGAGGTAAGGAGTAAGATGGATAAATAATGAAATACAACTAAAGATTCAACAACCTAAGATGCTACATAAAATTAATGGAAATTAACCTCATACCTGATCATCAAGATTGAAGGATTCTACTTCCCCTTGTACCTTCCTCATTAAAATTCTCATTCACCAATGCCTTCTTCCTCTTGCCAACTTCCTTAAGAATTTGATGCATCCATCACTGTCCTAGCTGGTGTAATAACAACAAAAAACAATGACATGAGTCCACCGTAATCCGAGTTGTAGCTATGGTTAATCGTTGGTATTCAACCACTGGTGTTGCAGCATCACAACCAATGTTACGAAAAATGCAACCAGTGTTGTAGAAGTCATGATAGCACCTGTAACCTACTTTCCAACATGAAAAGGAGATTAGTACGATGATTGACTCTTACTGCACTCGGTGTTTTTTGGAGTTATTTTCCTTTTATTATACAATCTAAAAAAATAAACATACCTCCCAAGATGAAAGGAAACACATGCCAAAATGTTCTAAATGCCCACTTATAAAAAAAAAAAAAATCAAACGAAATGGATATTAGAAAGAACATTGCATCATTGAAAGTTCTCTGACAATGACGCAAAAAATGTTGGGTCTTTTAATCACCTTCCTAATTTCTCAAGAAGATAGTTAGAAAGAATGTGAATTTAATTATCAATCTGGGGCTTGTATGGAACTTGTGAATTGTCATGCACTATATATGCAAGAACAACTATTCTTTCTATGTGTTGTAGTCATAGTATCAATGATTACATTTGTGGTTGGAGTATAGACAATTCTCAGGCTATGGAAAGGTTCTACAAAAATCAACATGTGCAGACATTGCAGAAATGAAAGCATATTGATAGGAAAGTAAATCACTTAGGAAGTGGTGGGATCCTCAGCTCGCTGCTTCCAATCACCTGTGGGGATTGGTAAGTGGTGGATTGTGCCAGTCCCCTACTATCAACCACCTACAAGGATTGGCTAGGAACACACAATACATGAGGATATCTAATCTAAATAACTCTTGCAGGAAATTAAATCACACTCGTAGAAAAGAAACACATAAGCTGCATAGGTATCAGGAGAATGACTCAAATGTCTCTTGAATAAACCCTAGTTATGTGTAGTAAAATTGATTATAGAATTGAAACTCTAAATCACTTTTGCAGAAATTGAATTTCACACCACACTTGTTGAAAATAAATCACACAAGTTGAAAGGAAATTGATTAACTACTTGCTGGAAAAGAAATTCATTAACTCCTTGAAATCAGAGCCTAATCCTTTCCAAGATGATCCATGTCATTACCTAGACTAAAAAGTATAGTTATTGGATTAAGCACAATTATTCAACAACATATAAGAATGCAACCCAATCTAGAATGCATTTATTAGAAATAAATGAATAAATGAAATCCAATGTGAATACTCAGTTACATAAATAAACACAACCTCACATGAGTAATCTAATTATATGAACAAATTGAATCAATAAACTAGTTACATAATTAAATAAAATAAATCCTACGTGAATTCATAATGAAATTACACAACACGAAATGAAGGAAACCATCTAAGCTACACAAAACTCTATTATATTGGAGTGGGCCCTGCCTCCATAGAATAATGTGTTGATGTTATTCTACATCAACAATCACAACATAAATTAATTAAATTAGCTAAGCTAATTGAAATAAATCAATCCATTACAATTATGCAAGAGAAATAAATTGAATGGATTAATTAAAATCTAATAAAAATAAATCAATATTTTGCAAACATGCAAAGCAAATCGATCAAACGAACTAATTAAATCACAGACCACAGAAATTATAAAACAAAAATTAAAATAAAAACTCATTGAATTATTCCATTTCCATTTGGACATTGCTCTAAGAGTCCTCGAATAATGGAGAGAGTCGTCTCTTGTATACATAAATTCAATGGAAACTAGAAATAACAAATATCTAAATAAATCCACTTATGAAATTAATAAATCCATAGTGGTTACAATAATTTCCTAAATAATGAATAGTTTCCATGATCCTTGCTAAAAATTAGCAATTAATAAATAACTTTAAAGATCTTTTTCTAAAAATTATCAAATAATAAATAACTACAAGATATTTTGCTCAAGAATTTCACGATCTTTTGTTAACAATTATCAAAGAATAAATAACTCCAAGATCTTTTTCCCAAGAATTCCAAGATTCTTGGTCAACCACTCATACCAATATTTTGTCTTGGAATTGCAAAATTAACTCCATATCTTTGATTTTTCTTGGAATAGTATTATTGTTGCATAAATCCATAAATGAAAAATATGTGACATCATGGCTCACAGTTCCGATGGATTGAGCTTTTCAGTGTTGGATCATGGCTCCAACGGCTCAAGGTTCCTTGGGCGAGTTGCATCATAAGAGTTGCGGACCTATTAAGAGTTGCAACACGGGAGCTGGGAGTTGCAACATTGTTCAGAGTTGCAACAAGTTGCAACAAATTGTGAAAACTTGATTTCTCAAAAAGTACGATTTGGGTTGTTGATATATTTTGAGGATAGACTTATATTGACTTAATAATGCCTCATTTGAAAATTTTCAAGGACCCAATTCGTAGATATTTAGTTATAGGAGTAACAATAGTGATGATGTAGAAGTAACAACAAATAGGAGTTGCAACAAATCGTGAAAACTTGATTTCTCAAAAAGTACGATTTGGGTTGTTGAGATATTTTGAGGATAAGCATATTTTGACTCAATAAATCCTCATGCAATAAATATTAAGAACCCACATCATGAATCTTCATTTGTAGGAGTAACAATAGTGACAACTAGTTACCTCTCTAATATTTAACTGTAATTTATATGAAATACTAAATAAATGCAATGGAAAAGAACTTGGTTCTAAATCCTGCATATAAACATTAAAATGGATTAATAAACATTAATACGAGGTTATGGATAAGCAAGAAGGGATTAAAATATGGAAAGAGGATGTAAAAGGATGACAATTCCATGGCCCAACACCTATGTTGCAAGACTTACGGTTGGGTCACATATACTCGACACATCCAACCCGTGCACCCCTCGAAATATATGGAATTTTTACCTCATGGTCTCTGATAGAGTCCTATCAGTTTTCTTGTCTTCAAACAACGAGTTTGGATCTTGTCCCTATGTTGGTAATCCTGTGATCCTTGAAATAAAGTCTATATCTATTGAAATTGTTTTGTCTAGCCAAAAATATCCTCCATGCACACAAGTTAAGAGAAACTTGATGCATGCATTTACTTCGTTGCTCCGACCAAAATGATGGATGTCGAACAAGTTTAGCATTCATGCTCGCTCCAGTCCTCTTGTCCATAACTTTAGCAAAAGTATGATATGGTTTGTTGTTGGATATGTCCTCATCTCTAATTAGTGGTGCGATGCAAGTTCATGGAATGTCTCCACGTCTATAATATCATCATATGGATATTTGAGTTGCGACATCCTCCCTAGCATGTCTTCATCCATGATGACCCCTTATGGGATGTATAGCGTCACCAAATCATAGTAGTGAGTCTTCTGCAATGTTACTGGTGGGGCATTGTTCTTCCTTGGTGGGATGTAGTCTCAGAGAAATGTCAACTCCGATGATGATGCTCCTGGAGTCTCCTCAACCTCTGGTTCTACTGGTTTTTCTCTTATTTGAAATTTCTTTGGCACATACACTGTTTCTTTTGGTGGTGACATTTTTGTAACCTGGTTACCAATGAAAATTTGCTTTGGCTCCGTGGTTTTTCTCGGCTCTTTGTTACTCACATGCAACTCTTAGTGACAATAACCAATGATTATCAACCTTTCACAAATTTTGTGTATCTTTGCCAGTTGTCCATGTCAATTTGTGCCTAAATTAACTATCTAATTAGCTAGTTGTGTGATGAATCCTTAATTTATTATTTCTTTATTGCCATATCTTCCATTGGATTTGTACCTCGTACTGCCAATCTGTCATGATTCCCAATGTTTGTTTCCAATTATGGCTACATGTTGTCATTATGACCTAACATTAATCTGTCTTTAACCGTCGTTTCCTCCCTTTTAATGCCTTTAATGGTCAAGACATCATATTCCACGTGTTTCTTTTGTGCGTACCTAAAGTTTTATGTGTTGTTTCTTGCATCTGCAAAGCACTCACTTTTTCTATGCGATACTTCTTGCTGTCTACCTTTGTATTCCTTCTCGAGTTTCCCTTTTTACCTTTTTTCATCCCTTTTTCTACTTTTTGTTTGTTTTGTTGATGTTCTGGTAGCTACGTGAAGTATTAACTTCCAAGTGTAAACTTTGTGCTTAGAATATAATATTCCAAGAGTAAGAGAACCATTAAATAGATGTGTGAAAACCCTAGAAGAGAAGTCAGCCTAAGGGGAATACTAATAAAGAAATAGAAGGCCCTAGAAAGAGAAGTTGCCCCGACCTGGAAAAGTCACTTGGATAGGCTAGTATAAATAAGGAGGCGCCTAGCTCATTTAGATACACTCACCCACTTAGAAAATAGTGTGCAAGTCTAAGGATCAACTGTGGCAGCAACTAGGGTGCAAGTCTAAGGAGCAACAGTGGCATCTAGGGAACACGTACTTCTGGTATCTCTTTCTCTTGGTAAAGGTTGTTGGAGAAATTTCTATTTTCGACACACTAGTTCAGTGGGAGTTAACTGACTAGTTCTATTTAGACTTTCTGTTTTTACCATCACTATTATGCATGCATGCATTCCTAAGGAATGTTAACTACTTGATTGCTTTTCTTAATTATGGAATGATTTGCCCTATATATGAGTGTATTTCACTCATTCATTGTATCATATTGATCATGATCTATGTATCAATCATCAACTCATTGGAGTAGTGTGAATATATTTTCTCATTCTTCCATATTGAATCTCTCTTCCTTTTCTTGATAAGCTTTATTTGTGCATGCTTTAGCTAGATCTTCTATGCAAGTTTTCATGAAACACTGACATGGTATCAGAGCTATGCTGCTTGGAGCAAGCCAGACAAGCCAAAGAATAAGGAAAATTAGGGTTTCGGCGAGCTAAATCCGTGGTCGTAACTTTCAGCAATTATTCCTCCCAAAATATTACGTTTTTGAGGAAACGACTTGTATTGAGATTAAATTGGCCCATTTTGGAAGTGGTTTTTCAACCGTTTGGCGAGAGTTTTTACCGTTTTCTCAGAAAGTGAGCCGCAAGATAGCCTCTTGAAATTGGTACGAATCACTGGTCGTACCTTTCCACAGTCATTGCTCCCAAAATATTATGTTTTGGAGGAAACGGTCCATGAGGAAAGTAAATCGGCCCATTTTAGAAGTGGGTTTTCAACCGTTTAGTGAGATTCCTCACCGTTTGCTCAGAAAGTAAGTCACAAGATCATCTCCTGAAACTGATATGAATTTTTTATTTCTTAATTTTTTCACTTGCAGATTGAGAGTAAACTTTTAGGGGTTCTTGGCATCAGTGGGAGAGATGGATATGAAAACTATTATATAGTCAAACTTGGTGGTAATCCTCACACCATACAATTATTTTGATTGGAAGCCCAAGGTAGAATGCCAACTCAGAAGGAAAGGATTGTATAATTTGACGATGGCGACAGAAACAAAACCTACATCAGCGATTGAGAAGATGAGATGGGCGAACCGTAAGGATGAGGCCACATGACTACTTCTTGAGTTAATATCCATTGATTTGTGGTTTCATGTTGCCGCATGCAAGACTCCAAATGAGTTCTGGACCACCTTGGAAGGACTCTTTGGAAAGCAGGATGAGATGTGAGGTCATATGCTTGAGGTAGAGTTGAATACCTTAGTGTTGGAATGTTTTACAAGCAGCGTATGCTTGTCATTGATGGCAAGTACAATAGCGATAATGGCTTAAGTACAACAACGATGATAAGTAGTGCAGTGATAATCGGGGAAGATCAGCAACCGTGATCATTGGATCAACAATTCAGAATTCCCGATGGCTGTCAGATCTCAATGTAGACAAGAGGAGCACGTAGATACGGAGGATAGATCTCGGGCGTTAGATCCAAGTGCAGGGTCTGACCACCGTTGGATCGAGGAGAGCCTGCAAGTTCTTTAAAGTGCTAGGAGAAGCGGGCTTACAAAATCCCGACAGCAGGAGGACCGTCCATCTTCGAGCAAGACACGTGGGGAAAGATCGTCATTTCGCTGACTGGAGAGTCAAAGGAATAGGGTTCCCTAACCTCTCAAAATCACGATATGCGAAATCACGACTTAATCTGAGCCATCAGATCAAGGTTTGATCTGGACCATTGATCCCAGTCCATTTCGGAGTTTTGCGGATCAAGATTTGGAGATGTCAAAGAATATTAACCACAAGAATCCAAAAATCGCGATATGTGAAATCGTGACTTAATCTGAGCCGTCAGATCAAGGTTTGATCTGGACCATTGATCCCAGTCCATTTTAGAGTTTCGCGGATCGAGAGTTGGAGATGTCAAAGAATAATAACCACAGGAATCCCGAAATCGCGATATGCGAAATCGCGACTTAATATGAGCCGTCAGATCAAGGTTTGATCTGGACCATTGATCCCAATCCATTTCGGAGTTTCGAGGATCGAGAGTTGGAGATGTCAAAGAATAATAACCACAGGAATCCCGAAATCGCGATATGCAAAATCGCATTAATCTGAGCCGTCAGATCAAGGTTTGATCTGGACCGTTGATCCCAGTCCATTTCGGAGTTTCGTGGATCGAGACTTTGAGGTGACAAGAACACTGAACATCAAGAATGTAAACATTACGAAATGCGAAATCGCGAAATGATCTAAGCCGTCAGATCAAGTGTTGATCGAGACCGTTGATCCCACACCATTTTGGGGTTTCGGGGATCGCGACTTAGAGAGTCGAGATGCCTCATCTCCAGATTCACGAAATGCGAAATCGCGAAAGTGCCTTATGCATAAGGCTGTGGTCACAACCCTTGGTCACATCAGCGAGAGATGGAGGAAAGAGCTAGAGCAACCAAGCTCCTTTTCGGGGATCATGACTGGGAATGTTGAGACACATGGTCACACGAATGTCGAACTGCCGAACACTGAAATACCGAAATGAATGCAAGATCCCTTGGAATCAATCCAATGGTGCAGGTGAATTTGAACAAGATCGGAGGACTACTGTAGCACGACACAATGTAACTGCCAGAAACCACTGATGGTTTCTGCCAGAGGACTCGAAGACACTTCGGGATGATTGAAAGAGGAGGTGAAGAGTCTCTGGGAATCTTCAAGAGGAATGAAGATATTCGTGGAGGCAATTGACAATTGAATGAGCATTGAGGCCTGTAACTGGAACAGAGAAGGTGAGCTCGACTGTCACAGAGAAGACAAAGAGTCTCAAACTGCCAGAGAGGCTAAGGAATCTCAACATAATATACAGTGATGCTGAACGAGTGGAAAACGACCAGAGAAGCTGAAGAGTCACAATGATGATCAGAAAAAGCACTCAAGTTGTGGAGGAATTTGGCACAGAGTGAGCATGCAGAGGCATTGCGAATATTGCATGCACAAATACAACAGAGACTATAAGAATGCTAAACAAAGAAGAGATAAGTGTTGTCATTGTGGAGGAGAATTGAGGTGGGTACAAGGAGGTAGAACGCGGGAGTAGAACTGCACAGTCGAGGAATGGTGCATTTAAGGGATATGGCGCATAGAGCATAAAAGGTCGAAGAATAGAAAGTGATAGAGGTGTACAGAAGACACTAATACAGATAGGGCAGAGCAGTGTAACAGAACAACGACAGGGCTGGTAAGCCATTGAATAATTTTATATCACTGTAATAAGTTTTAGTAACAAAGAATTTATAATTCAGGGTGGTTGGGAGGTACTAGGGAGGACTGGTGTCCTCAAAGGTTCAAGTGGGTGCTTGAACACAGGGAGTTGGTGCTCTCAGCAAGTTGCAGCTTGCAAAAACAGAGGTTGTAGCCTCACAATGAGTTGGTGCTCATATGTATGATAATGTAAAGAATGTAGATAATACTTACCATATAAAGAAAAAAAGATTTTTACCCTGTATGGGTTTCCTCGGAAATTATCTGTCTCTATTTTCTCATATATGTGACTGATGCTGAATGTGCCTTTGTTTATTTCCCATTATTGTGATCATCATTGAGTGCCCTATAAAGATTTTAAAAGAAGCATAATTGTTTAAGCACGGTAACAACTGATTCACCCCCCCTCTCAGTTGTTCAACAATTGGTATCAGAGTTGGCCCCTTTTTATCTAAGGGTAGATCCTAGAGCTTAAACATGTCAAGCCATGAAGGAAATTCAACCAATAAGGCCCCTCTGTTCGATGGAACAAACTTTGCCTTCTGGAAAGTTAGAATGAGAACTTACATAATGGCTTTATGTGCAAATGTCTAGGATGTGGTAGATACTGGTTATGTAAAGCCAGTGGTGGTAGCTAATAAGGATGACAAACTAGAATTTAGCTTCAACGCTAAGGCTATGAATGCTATCTTGAGTGGGTTTGCAGAAGCTAGATTAGTAAAAGTTATGCACCTAGAAACTGCCAAAGAAATGGGGACAAACTCATTAGCAGTTATGAGGGTAATGAGAAGGTAAATGATGCAAAGCTTCAAACCTACAGAATACAGTTTGAACAACTGAAGATGAATGTAAGGTAACTAGAGAGGTAGTGGGGGGGCAGAGGGCCCATAGTGATAATAGTGGAGGTCATTCAATGTAAGGTAGACTAGGTCCACTA
>ML838942.1:0-10905 GCA_009831015.1 Picea engelmannii
AACCCTCCCTACCTAAACTTAGCAAGTTGCATAGGGTCTTTGAGCACCTATTTAATTTGAGAAGGTAGTTTTGATGCACATGTTTAGGTGGATCTTGTATTAAATTTTATTTTACTTGGCATGATACATTTGAATTGATACCCTTGGATGCCGCACTCATTTGCCTTTGCAGGACCTTTCTTGGTGGACGATTTGGAGGAACAAGTCTAGCTTGTGCCTTCATTAGGGAAGGAAGCCCACAGGTTGGATGCCATGACTCACACACTGGGAGTTGACAGATGATGGATGTTTCCTTTGGAGGAAAGAGAGGACACCTTGAAGGTTGACACCTATCCCTTTCTATCCCAACGAATTGCCTTTAGAGGCCTTACACCACATTTTTTGGGCTTCATGTATTGACTAGGGATAGGGTTTGATGGTGGTGGTGATGAATTATTGGAGGATTGACATATTTTGATGGAGTGAAGCCCTTGCGCCATGGAGATATGGGCTTTGGAGGCCCAATGAATTCCGCTCCAAGCTCAATGACTTGCCAAAAGTGCCAAAACGTCACCCAATTAGAGCTTGACATCACATTTAGGGTTTTCTTTTGTGTAAGAATCAAATTAAATTTGTAAAGGGAAAAAACTAAGGGGGTCACCCCCCTTGTTTTGTGGTTTATCCTAAGATTATGTGCACAAACGTATTATTGAGGTCTTGTATAAATAAAGACCATTTCATTTCATTTTTATCATAGCTCTCTCACTTGAGAAGACTACTTGGCTAAAATTTGTGTCGTCTTTGGGCATTTGATCTATATCTCTCTCTTGTGCAACTTTTTTGGATGCTTATCTTTCCTATGTTGGAGCTAAGTAGTGTGCTACTCTTTTGGAGGCTTATCTTTGCATGTGGATGGAATTTACTTGGTAAAGCTAGGATTTTATCTTGCTATCTTGTGGAATTGGTAAGGAAATTTCTGCATTTGTTGGTATTTTCTACTTGTTTCATGCTATATTTGTCTAAAACCCTTGGAGGAGTATAAGGGAATACACCCTCCACCAAGTTTTTCATCTTAATTTTTATTTGGTAAGCTATTTTTCACAAGGTTGCTAGGAGGAGTAAATCGGATTACACCCTCCTAGAATTAACTTTGTTGAATTCACTTGCTCTAGGGAGTAAAAGGGATTACACCCCAAGAGAAGTAGTGTGTTCATCTCATACAACCAAGACTCCTTTACCCAATAGATTTAAAGCACTATTCTGAAAATTGCATTGGAGAAATAAAATCGTTGCATTGGGAAACACATTTTATTGAGATATTTCATTTGTTTAAAGTGGATTCAATTATATATGCTATTGGCTAGATTGAGCCCTTAGGGCATCTAGTTTGGATAAGTATATCTTGTTGTAGTAATAAATTTATGTTACAGCCATTAGGACTGCAACAAACCTCTTTTAAATTCTCTCATTTACTCACTTTTCCACCATTGAAATTTGCTTGGAAGCTACCATAATTAATCTACTTGAAGTTAGCTATGTTTTGGGTGGTTTACTTGCTCATTTTAGTGGTTGGAATTTGCTGTTGTAGAAAATGTTTGCTACAGACACTTGGTTTTCATTATAATTCTCTAAAAACACTAACCAACAACCCTTGATTGTCACTAAAGTCTTGCTTTATTACACTTGAGTTAAACTAGTAATTGCTAGCTTAGTCTCTTCCATCTTACTAGACTTTTGGTGATACATTTTGCAGCTATTGTTATCATTTACTTCTTGATATATATTCTTGTTTGTTGTTGAATTATAGAACAAAAAACTTCACTTGCTTTTCCATTTGATTATTTGGTTTGTATATTCATTATTTTGTCTTGTCTCGGGTAGGTATAATACTCCTTTGTAGGTACATTTCACTTTGGCAACCTACCCTTATCAACACGACTCTTACCCAAGCCATTTTCCACTTCTTACTTTGACCTATAGGGGTTTCAACTTCCATTATATCTCTTTCTATTTAAATCCCCCTAGGGTCACCAAGATCCCCCCCTTGTGGTGATTTTCATCATAACTAAAGTGAGGGGAGTGTTTATCTAAGGTGACAGTGGGTATACTCTCACAGTTGTCCCATGGTTGTGGATTGGGTTAGGCTTTTCCCAGCCTACAATCTATGCGATAACATTTTGGAGTCGTTGTCGGGGAGGATTTTGAATCCTCTTTCATGACCTAAAAACACTTTGGAAAGATTTGATCCCAAAGCCTTTACCCCTATCTTTCCTGGTGACTCCACTGGAAAAAAGTTCATTTTCCTTTTTTCTCTTTGATGAGCTAAAAATCATCCAGCGACTCCACCACCTCGAAACCTGTCATGACAAATACCAGGCGGATGGACTACCCTATACCCCAATCTCAACCTAAACGTCCTAAAAACGTGTCCAAGCCTCCTCATCCCGTGCCCTCTCCTATTTTCCCAAGTCGTTCAACCTCGTCCATACCTTCTTCGCCAAACACTATCCAAAAAAGTTGGGTTGAGGATGCATACAATCCCTTAGACATAACAAATATCCTCAGATCACCTCATAAGATCCCAAAAATCAAGCATCAAAGATCCGTATCACCTCATAAGACACAAATCACCATAGAGGATTTGGAGGTTTATAGAGTACCTTTTGCAAAGAGTCACCAGAGTAGAAATGATGTCCATGCTTGATGGTTTTTCATAATACAACCAGGTACTGGTAAAATAGGATGACCAAATCAAGACTTCTTTCACTACTCCTTGGGGAACTTATAAGTATTTAAGAATTCCTTTTGGATTAACCAACACAGGGGCCACTTTCCAACATGACATGGATTATTCTTTCAGGGACTTGATAAAAAAACTCATAGAAATCCACCAAGATGACCTGACCACTATCTCCAAGAAAACAACTCAACATATCCAACACTTGAGGAAAATCTTCTAGAGATGCAGAGAGTATGGTGTTTCTCTTAATCCTAAGAAGGAAATATTTGGTGTAGACAGAGGGAAGTTATTAGGACATATCATATTTAATGACGAAATCTCAGTGGATCCCTCTAGAATTGAAGCCATCAAGAAAATCCCTCTTCCTAAATGCAAGAAATCCTTACAGTATTTCTTCGATAAAATCAACTTCATAAGGAGGCTCATCCTGAAATTTGTCGAGATCTTAAAACCTCTAAATCATTTGTTAAAAAAGGATACTCATTTCGAGTGGGACAATGATGGCAAGAAGGCCTTTCAACATATCAAGGAGACAATAACTATTGCACCTGTCTTAATAAGCCCAAACTTTTCTAAAGATTTTATCATTTTCTCTTTTTCCTCAATAGACACCATCGCAGGAATCCTTTTGCAAAAAAATGATCAAGGTGATGAGAAACCGATTGCTTTCATGAGAAAAACCCTTAGAGACTCAGAACTAAACTACACCATTACTGGAAAGAAATATTACGCTCTTTTCAAATCACTCAAACATTTTGAAATGTATGTAGGGTATAACAAGATTAAATCTTGCGTTCCTTACCCAGCTATGAAAGATGTATTATCACAACAAGATTGTCTCAAGTTAAGAGGACAATGGGTCTCACAAATACAGGAATATGACTTAGATATTAAGCCATCCAAGATAGTAAAGGGCCAAGGGTTAGCTCTTGACAGAAAGCAATCAGGAAACCATTGAAATGGGAGAAAATGAGCAGATCAATGTTGTCATAAGTGAAATTGAGGACGATGAATGGTATTTAGACATTATTTACTATTTGAATAATCTCACTTGTTCCGATCATTTAGTCGATCATAAAAGGAGAGCTCTAAGACTCAAGGCTAGGAAGTATTATTTGACACAAGATGGCCTTGGATGGAGAAACCATGATGGGGTAATTCTTATATGTGTGAATAAGGAACATGCAGACAAGTTGCTTGCATAATTTCATTTAGGTTATTGTGGGGGTCACTTTGTTGCTCGCACCACTTCCCACAAGATCTTAAGGGTAGGATATTACTGGCCCACTATCTTCTCCGACACACATCGATATGTCAGATCCTATTAGCCTTGTCAATTCTTTACTGAGAAGCAACGCCTCCCTGCCTTCCCTCTTAAACCAGTCGTTATAGAGACACCTTTCCAACAATGGGGATTAGATTTCATTAGCGAGTTCAAAGACAACTCTAGAAATTGTTACTGATGGGTTTTGACTGCCATGAACTACTTCACCTGATGGGTGGAGGTCATCCCAACAAAGAAAGCAATGAAGGAAATAGTAATGAAATTTATTGAAGAGAATATTACCACTGATTACCACTACCAAGATTACCACTGACATCGCCAAGGCTTTCAGCTCGATGGCACTCAATGAGTTTTGTTTCAAATATGGGATTGTTTTGTCACACTCTTTGAATTATTACCCTCAAGGAAATGGATTAGCAGAGTCCAACAACAAGAACATCATGAATATTGTAAAGAAGATTGTTGGAGAAAATAAGAAAAGTTGGGATGACAAGATCAAGTATGCCCTTTGGGTAGACCGCACAACTACTAAGACCTCTATTGGAAAAACCCCTTTAAAATTAGTTTACGGGTTGGAAGCACAACTGCCTATAAACATACAAATCTTTGCTTTGAAATTAGCCCAACACTTCGTCACAGATAAAGAGGCATTGCAAGGGCGAATTGATCAACTTATGGAGTTGGAAGAAACTCAGAGAATGGATTTTGATCAAATGGTAAAGAACAAAGATAAATTTAAAGGAACCTTTGACCGCAAAGTGCAACCAAGAGAATTCAAGCAAGGAGATTTGTTTCTCATGTGGGACAAAAGAAGAGAGAAACCTAGAATGCATCAAAATTTTGGTAGCTTATGGTTGGGACCTTACAAGATAGAGGAAAAATATAAATTAGATTATTTCTATCTAACTACTGTAGAAGGGAGGAGGATACCATTACCAGTAAATGTATCCCTCCTCAAACATTACTTTAGAGGCGGAACTTGACTTCTTCAGGGCCCAGGCCCCATGTATGTAGGTAGGTTATCTTGCTTTCTTGTATTTGCATCTTGATTGCTCATGATAGTTTAGTTTCATTTCATTTACGATGTTCATTTTTCTCTACTTGCATTATTGATTTACATATTTTGTTTTCATCATATTATATGAAAAAAGTACAAAATTTTGTTTTCTAGATTAGTTGTCAATTTTGAAGTTTTTATTTTTTTATATGAGCAAAGGGTGAGTGAGCCACCCTAGATTTTACAATTTGTTGTTTCAGTGTGTGTAGGCATAGGTCACCAGGAGATGTTGAGGTTCTCATGCAATCTACAACGAGTACATGTCCCCGAGTAGGAGCTAGATGTTATCCCACATTTCTAGGGATAACTAAGGAGATGATGTCTCGAGGCCATCAAGTTGCAAACATGGGATGTCGAGGGATATATCGACTTGTGATGTCCACTTACACAGATGAAGACCCGCTTTGTTGGCATGTTTACAGTTGGGAGTGTGCTTGTCATTGATGGAAAGAACAACGATGGAAAACATGCAAGCAAGGAAGAACAACAACAACGATGGCAGGAGAAGGTTCGGAGGCCGAAACCTTTGAATACTTAGAAAACCCTTCTAAGTCGACAAACAATGTGCAATCCAGGATCAGAGAGGGATAGTGTAGAGTTGCACGCAGAGTGCAAGTATGCGCCAGGGATTTTTCAAAGCTCAGAAGAGATAGTGCTTTGCGCTTTCCAGAAGTGCAGCCAAGGTCCAAGAGAAGGACTCGCAGAAGGAGCAAAGGTCGAGACCATGGAACACTTAGAAAATATTCTAAGTCAAAACGATCAGAAAGCTCAGGAGGAAGAATGCAAGTGGTTGTTGAATCACCAATCTTGAAATCATCGGAACCATCCATCCAGGAGGACGCATGGCGAGCGATCAAATTTTTTTTGACTCGCAACTCAAAGAAGTCAAAGGGAAAATTCGTGAAACTCGCGAAACGCAAAATGGAGAAAAGATCGCAGTCGTTGATCGAAGGAAGATTGTGGACCGTTGATCTATCGTAATCGCGATTTTAGGAATCTAAAGCACAGAGGAAGTTGTTTTCCAAAGTCATGAAATGCGAAATCGCGATATGATCTGACCTGTTGGATCAAGGACTAATTTGGGCCATTAGATCCAGGAGGTGAATGTGGCAGACCACGTCAGAAAGGACAGGTGGCAGACTACGTCAGCAAGGACACGTGGTGCAATCAGACAATGACAAGTGTCAAGTTGATTCAACATTTCAGGGACATAGAAATCACAAATCTGAGTGACACGTGGCAGCTACTCGACTCATGACATGTCATCAAGTGACGTAAGAGTTACGTCACTTCGAGAGTTTTACCATCAACACTCCCCCAAAGTCCCGAAGGCTGAAGTCTCAGGGTGGAGGATAGTCATCAGATCACCGAGAAATCTTGACCGTTGATCTAATATGAAGCCATTTTGGAGTTTCGCGTATTGGGAGTTTTAGAATCTCCGAAATGCAAAGTTGCGAAAAAGATTTGGACCATCGGATCACCGAGGATCATGGACCTTTGATCAGGCATGAAAAAGGCCCGCGAAGTCATGAAATCGTGAAGCACCCTCGTGCTTGGCCCATGGTCACAGTTAGTGGTCACATCAATGGGAGAAAAGGGAAGGAGCTAGCGGTGCTAGGATCCATTTCAAAGTTTCGCAGATCGAGAAATCCAGAGGAAGGAGTTGCGAAAACTCACGAAGTGTGAAATCGCAAAGCACCTGTTGGCGTAGCCGGTGGTCACGTGAGGGGAAGGAGCTAGCATAGCTAGGCTCTATTTCATGATCGAGAGTTGGAAGATTCTGAGTGACTCACAACAAAACTTGCGAAATGAGAAATTGAGAAGCGCCTTTTGATTAGGCCTATGGTCACAGCCAGTGGTCACTTGGAGAGGCATCTTGTGCTTGGTGCTTGTTCACATGGGTACAGTTCGCGATGAACCGTTGATCTTTGATTTCACTTCCAACAAGATCTCAACCGTTCAAAATCTTCAACAGCCACAGAAACCAAAAACAAACTGGTTGTAACTGATAGTACAGACGAAGAGTCGAGACAGCCAAAGAAGCCAAAGAAGCCTTGGATAACGACCACTAGTGATGAACAGATTTAGCATAACTGCCAGAGAAGATGAAGGATTACGATGATGATCTGGCAGAGGACTCAGGATGAGAAATCATGAAGAACAGAGAAGTAAAGGTGTTGGGCTGAGGGGCGATAGCTGACGGAGGGTGAGCTGTAGTGAACAACCAGTAGGGAAGTACAATGACGTAGTGAAGAACATGTAGAGTCATTGTGCATAGGATGTAGTTGGTGCACAGAGAGTATAAAAATGAAGAATAGAGAAGAGAGTGGGTGTTGTTGAGCACAGAGAGAAGAAGAGCAGCGCATAGAAGTAGAATAATGTTGAAGCGGAACAGAGCAGAGAAGTTGAAGAAGGCAGATGAGACATGGAGTTGTAATAGACCAAATCAGAGACAGAGCAAGTAAGTAAAGTTTTGTAAGATTCAATCAAGGTGGTAGGGTGGTTCTAGGGAGGATAGCAGTCCTCTAAATTCTAGTTGGTGCTAGAAGATAATCTAGGAGTTGGTGATTCCATCTAGTTGGTGCTAGAGAAATCTGAGACTTGGTGCTCTCTGCAAGTTGTAGCTTGCTATCAGAGGTTATAGCCTCATATTTGAGTCGGAGCTCAAAGACTGTGATGTACATGAAAGTTGGAGCTTGATTGACATCCTAAGAAGAAGAGGTTTTCAACCTTTATGGGTTTCCTCATGAAAATCAATGTCTTTGTGTATTCTGTGTGATTGATCATTGTATATCTATGCATGTTAAGGCAACAAGCAACACATTAAATAATAATCTAGAAAGAATCAAAATCAAAATAAAATTTCAAGCTTATATATATATAACTGATTCACCCCCCCTCTTAGTTATATTTCCAATATGCTTCACCACCATACTTATTTAGTTCATCATGATGGAAACCACCACATCAGCCTGTTTTCGAAGACAAAGGGTCTTGCTTAATGAGGTACAAGTAAAGTATTGTGGTAAGTGTCACTTTAATACTTGAGGCATTTGAGTATGTTGCATTTAAAGCTACTTTTGATTATAGAACGTCTGCTTGGAAATTATGCTCTTTGCCCTGTTTCATATTGGCGGTTGACATTGTGCCCTAGTAAGTGGTCACCCTTGGGGAAAGGTTTACTACTGTGAGGTCTCCTTGATTAGTCATCGTACCATTCCCGATCATACTTGTCACTTTTCGCACTTTTTTTTCATTCCCCCATCTTTTGGGATTTTCAGGTGTACTAAACCAAGAAGGGATTGTACCTCATTTCATGGGAAGAAGGGGCTAAAGGCCCAAAGGGAATGTAGCTGGAAAAAGATAAAATCCAAAATTGTAACCTTCTAGATGCTTGCCCAAAGAGGTCTTGAGAACAATGAAACATTTCTCTTAAAAGAATCGAAGACCTGCAAAAGCAATTTCACATTATATAGATGTCCTGCTTGTCGAGGTGTGTACACGTATGCAATGTCCCTTTATTTCCATGCATATGGCACTCTGTGTACCTCTAGCTTCAAGTGACATTATGGTACTCCTTTCAACTCTTATGTTACCCAATTGTAGTACCCAATTGTTCTGGACTTTAATTAATTAATGGGAAATAAATGGGTTTGGAAAAAGGTTGCATTGAAAACAAAGGTACCCCACACCCTCTACAAAGGAACCCATGAATGAGACAGTATGAACCCTTGTATGTCATGAAAACCCATGCCCAAAAGTTTTACCCCCATCCGATCCATCTTCTTTACATGACTTAGAGAGGGGTCCACTTAGGAAAAACTCCTTGACTTGAGGAATGACTCACCCAATAGGTCACCTTGACAACCCTCCCATACCTAAACTTAGTAAGTTGCATAGGGTCTTTGAGAACTTGTTTAATTTGAGAAGGTAGTTTTGATGCACATGTTTAGATGGCTCTTGTATTAAATGTGATTTTTCTTTCCATGATACATTTGAATTGAGACCCTTGGAGGGCGCACTCATTTGTCTTTGCAGGACCTTGCTTGGTGGATGATTTGGAGGAACAAGTCTAGCATGGGCCTTCATTGGGATAAGAATCCCATAAGTTGGATTCCATGACCCACATGTTGGGAGTTGACAGGTGATGGATGTTTCCTTTGGAGGCAAGAGAGGACACCTTGGAGGTTGACACCTAGCCCTTTCTAGCTCAAGGACTTGCCTTTAGAGGCCTTACACCACACTTCTTAGGCTGGACATCTTGACTAGGGCTAGGGTTTGATGGTGGTGGTGATAAATTGTTAGAGGATTGGCATATTTTGATTGAGTGAAGCTCTTGCACCATGGAAATATGGAATTTGGAGGCCTGACGACTTCCTCTCCAAGCTCAACTACTTGCCAAAAGTGCCAAAATGTCACCCAATTAGGGCTTGACATCACATTTAAGGTTTTCTTTTGTGTAAGAATCAAATTAAATTTGTAAAGGGGAAAAACTAATGGAGTCGACCCCCTTGTTTTGTGGTTTAACCTAAGATTATGTGGACAAACATATTAATCAGGTATTGTACAAATAAAGACCATTTCATTTCATTTTTATCATAGCTCTCTCACTTGAGAAGACTACTTGGCTGAAATTTGCACCCTCTTTGGGAATTTGATCTATATATGTCTCTTGTGCAATGTTTTTGGATGCTTATATTGTCTCTGTTGGAGCTAAGTGGTGTGCTACTCTTCTTGGAGGCTTATTTTTGCATGTGGATGGAATTTACTTGGTAAAGCTAGGGTTTTATCTTGTTATCTTGTGGAATTGTTAAGGAAATTTCTGCATTTGTTGGTATTTTCTACTTTTTTCATGTTATATTTCTCTAGAACCCTTGGAGGAGTATAAGGGAATACACCCTTCACCAAGTTTTCCATCTTAATTGTTATTTGGTAAGCTATTTTTCACAAGGTTTCTAGGAAGAGTAAAAGGGCTTACACCCTCCTAGACTTACCTTTGTTGAATTCACTTGCTCTAGGGAGTAAAAGGGCTTACACCCCTAGAGATGTAGTGTGTTCATCTCATACAACCAAGACTACATTACCTAATATATTTTAGAGCACTAATCTGAAAATTGCATTAGAGAAATAAAATCGTTGCATTGGGAAACGTGTTTTATTGAGATATTTCATTTGTTTAAAGTGAATTCAATTCTATATGATATTGGCTAGCTTGAGCCCTTAGGGCATCTAGTTTGGATAAGTATCTCTGGTTGTTGTAATAAATTTATGCTACAACCATTAGGGCTGCATAAAACCTCTTTTAAATTATTTCATTTACTCACTTTTCCACCATTGAAATTTGCTTAAAAGCTGCCATAATTAATCTACTTAAAGTTAGCTATCTTTTGGGTGGTTTACTTGGTCATTTTAGTGGTTGGAATTTGCTGTTGTAGCAAATTTTTGCTACAACCACTTGGGTGTCATTATAATTCTCTGAAAACATTATCTAACAACCCTCTATTGTCACTAAAGTCTTGTTTTATTACACTCGAGTTAAACTAGTAATTGTTAGCTTAGTCTCTTGCATCTTTACTAGACTTTTGGTGATACATTTTGCAGCTATTGTTATCATTTACTTGTTGATATATAATCTTGTTTATTGCTGCAATACAGGACAACAAGCTTCACTTGTTTGTCCATTTGATTATTTGTTTTGTATATCCATTATTTTGTCTTGTCTCAAGCATGTATAATATTCTTTTGCAGGTACACTTCACTTTGGCAACCTACCCTTACCAACAAGACTCTTACCCAAGCCATTTTCCACTTCTTAGTTCAACCTATAGGGGTTTCTGTTGATGT
>ML838942.1:20826-54674 GCA_009831015.1 Picea engelmannii
AAGCAACATAGATATGCATTGCCCAACTCTTTTTATGAGGAGCGTCGATATCCTAAGTTTGCCTAGCTTGAAGAACATAGATGTGCTAAGTTTGGGGTCGAATATTCAATGTTTACATAGCTTAGGATTTTAGCATATTAAACAGATTTAATATTTACATAGCCTTAAGTTTTCGACATATTAAATGTTCATAGATGTTTACTGAAGCTTTTGATGCTTTTTTTGAGATCAATAAATGGAACCTGACAAGCATTTTTCCTAATGTTCAATAGCCTAAGTTTATTGAAGCCCATAATTCATTTATTTATTGATATCATTCAATTTATGTCTATTCGGTTGTCCAAACACATCTGCAAGGTAAGTCAAACAGTGTTTGAAGGGTAAGTCAGTAAGTTAGAGGATTTTTATATGGGGTGAATTTTGGCAGTATTGGGCATCCACCACCATTGTTATTGTCATTGTTTCACCATTGTAAGTTTATACCTAGGCAATTGATTTGCATGACCATCATACAAAAGGGAAAAGTGGATATAGATTCATCACTAGTTTACTGGTTGATTCATCGTTGGTTCACTGGTTGATTCATCGCTATCGCTGTTTCTGCAAGGTTGAAATTCTAGTAAGTTTTCATTCCTACTTACTATTTACAGATTACTGATACCTATTCATTGTTTTCTTCCCAAATGATTTCAGAAATAAGAATTAATACTTACTGATTAACATTTTATCTACTTCCTACATTCTTTCCTATTTACTTCCTACATTCTTTCCTAATTAGTGTGTTGTTATTTACTTCCTACTTCTCTACTATTCAGTATTGACTATTTGCAACCAGGAATTTTTGCTTACTTATCCAGCTATGAATGCAATCTATGAATGTCGGTGTTGAACCCACCAGCATCTTTGGAGATATTCTAGGAACTCCAGAAGTTACCACTTGAAAATGTAGAGGATATCAAAGTCACCAATGGAAACAAACATTGACAAACTTTATCCTTAAACATTAGTTGCAAGTGATGGGTATACATTGGCTTTAATCAATATGATATTTGGAAAAGGCCAAGCACTTATTTCCCAATGAAAGGGTGCATCATCACCTGCTACAAGAGGAGACTTACTAAAATGGCCATGATGAATAACCTCATCCTCTGGACCAACAACCAACAAGAGATTCACTTTGCCTCAATCCTTTCACACGAGAGTCTGCTTGAATAAATTCTAAGACTTTTTGAAATAAGTCTCATGTCCACATATACTTCCATTGATGCCTTCAGGTACCATAATTATGCCTCTTGAGACACGCTGAATAGTATTAGATTGGTAAGCCATAAGAAAACTCTGATATCAGATTTTCATAAAGAGGAAAAAGATTCAAAACCAGGGGAAATAAGCTCCAAAGCAAAATTCATTTTACAGATTTATGAGAGAATACCCCAAAACCCCATTGTAACAAGTATCATAGATTAATGTAAAACCAACCAAAAAGGGCATGAAGGAATAGTTGATATCACTCATTTTCGTGTTACAATGTAGAATAGGGAAGATTTTAAGAGTTAGATTCAAATTTCAAACAAGTCAGACAATAACAATAGAGTTAAGTGGGAAAAAATAACAAAAAGCAAGAACTTACTAATTCTTCGCATAATTTGTTGTTAATGAAATCATATTTTGCAATAAATAATATCTTTGAAAGAGAATAAATGTAAAATCATAGGGCATGTATAAATGGCATTACCACAGGGGCTAATGCACTCTTCTCTTCGATCGTGCTTGTTGCCATTAAAGAAGCAGGAGATGAATAGGAAGCACCTGCACTAGCCTTTGTGGCAAGTGGGTGATACCTATCAAGGATTTCAAATTAAAATGTGAAATATACCCTACTTTGATGCACCATATAAAAATTTCTCTAGACACTAAAGAGGGAACCAATGTTCTGTGCAAATTACCCTAATGAAGGAACCCCATCGGGCCAGCTAGTGACACCCAAAGAAATGGATAGTGGTATACTTGTAGCGCTACTTTCTACTCTAGTTATCATGGAAGACAATAGAGATAAATCAGTTTATAAAGCCCAAAAAATAACAGAAACAATCAATATGCATTTAAACAAAAGAAATTAAGGAAAATAAGTGAATCCCCACTAGAAATTTAAAAGTGTAGATATATCTAGTTACATAATCCATATCAGTTTTATTGGGATGCATTCAGCCTACCAGATCCATCTACTGTCTGATCCATTGAATCTTCCACAACTTTTTTGGCAGCTCCCTTCAGTATTTGTTTATCCACATCCTGCTTCTCCGTCTGCCTCAAATAATCAGTTGTGTCTCTCGTCTCCCCAACTTTTTTCGTTCTTATTTTGAGGATATCAATCTTTGCATTGCTCATCTTGGTTAGACAATGCATTTTCAATCACTTTTGGAACAGTTACTTGCCTCCATTGCATTGGTGGTTGTCCAACTCGGCTTGCTTCCTTCCATTGGTACTTCCCTGGCTCTTATCGCCGCCTTACTTCCAGCAAAAATAGAGATCTAGTTGCATGCCCCAATGCTTAGAACCCATTGAAGCATAGTAAAGTAGAAGTTATGGTTCCATCAACACCATCAATAGATATATTTGATCCAAGGCCAGCTACAGATAGATGCATTTGATCCAGGGCCAGCTATAGATAGATACATTTGATCCAGGGCCAACTAATGAAGCAGGTGCCAACAATAACATGTCGAAACGATCTTTTGAGTAGTATCCATTCTTAAGAAATTGTCACTGCAAGTGCCTATTGTTGTGTCAAACAAAATAAAGAAGGCTAGCTAGATTGGTCTAGTAGAATTCAAAGAGTCCCTGGTTATATTCATCGAGCAAATGCAACCTCCTTGGGCCCGAGCTTGGGCTTCGCAGAACAGGTTGTTTTAGAGGCTAAGTTCGGGGAAAAAATAGGGACTCGATTGAGCTTGGAGAAAATATCAATGTACTACTGAACTGACTGCCCAAGAATATTTTACACGTACTGCCCATGCAACCGTCGAATGGATGATGTTGGACCGACACTGTTTTTAGGCCCCCGATGACCATTTACACGTATTCTCCATGCAAATGCCAAATAGATGGTGCTAGAGGATAGATGCCCTACTTTCCCATTGAATAGTTCCTCGGTTTCAGTGTTAGCATTGTTACTTGGCAGATATCCTTCCAGGAACTCCATGCACATAATCCACATTGGCTAAGTTAAACATTTTCTTGGTTCTAGCATCAATGATGCTTTCTTGGTGATCGTGGACCAGTGGAAGATGTCTTGGATGGTGTCGTAAAAAAACTATGTCAAATTCTGTTGTTTACATATAAGTTGCCATATACTACCATGTCTCCAAAAAACATATGACCGCTTTAGCTAGAATTTGAATAAATGTTTGTCAAGGTTGATTTATGGTGCTATGTTGGACATGAAAGGTCTCTTGAGGAGCCTCGACTCACCTTTTGACCTAGCCCGGATAAGTGGAAAGTTTGAATCAAAGTTTTTTGGTTGAAAATGTTATGTGAGTCTGAAAGAAAAAATCGGTTTTTCGCACTCACATCAATGGATCATCGTTGCATATTGTGATAGTCAAACACTGCTTTGGATCTAACAGGGAGTGAAAATATATCAAAGATCAATGGTTAAAAGATAAACGCTAATAATTTATAGAGTCATTATGTGTTGTCAATTTATGAATTCATATAATGTGTTACTCACAATTTTATCGGTGTCATTGTCTTGTAATTAATTTGTAAAATGGAAAGATAACTATGCATTGAAGTCTTTTTAAAGGGTTAATAATTAGTCGGGTAATTAATCTGTAAAATGGAAAGATAACTATGCATTGAAGTCTTTTTAAAGGGTTAATAATTAGTCGGGCCATGTGTGTTCTATGTAATTAAGTTAATTTAATTCATTATTATTAATCTCTAAGATGGATGGGTATGTCGTTGAATTTTTAAAATGAGTTAATAATGAGTAAGGTCATTGGGTATGTACTTGGAATTTTTAAAATGAGTTAATAATGTGTGTTTAAAGCTTTATTATATAGTAGTATTGAATTTTAAAACAATTTGCATGGTGTTAAATGAATTATTTTGTCAATGAAGGTAAGATGGATAAATCTGGTTTATCAATAATTACAAGCATGCATGAAGTGTAGATCAATTTTTGTTGTAGTCTATTAATATTATAGGAGGATTTTTGTATGTCATATGTGTTTTGTTGGCTGGATTAATTCCCTTTGGCAGAATATGGGGAAATGTCCTGTGCCGACCAGTGTCAAGGATCTATTCTGCGGGAAACGTGATGAGGTCGAGATCTGGGAAAAAAAAGAAATTTTGATTTTCAGTTATTTGCCTCACGTAATTACATATATAAATATGGGTTAAATTCAAGAACTTAAACTCTTTTCCAGCCATCCAGGATAAGAAGATTGAATTTGTTTTGGACTTGAAACAAGGAGGGGGGCATGGCATGCTAGCCTGGTCATAATCCATATTTGAGCCTATGTACCACGGGATAGGTTTTTTTGGTCGAATATGTACTGTACCAAACCATAGGAGCATTAGGATTCGTTAGGATTTACCGAAACTTATATTGTTTGCAGTTATATTACTCACTTATCCAATTGTTGTTGAGCAGTTCTCGGATATTAAACAATTTATTTATGGGTTTGAGGAATGGAAAGTCTATCAATTATCATCTGAATCTGGTAATCCAATTGTATGTCACTCAATTTAAGTTTATTTAGATAAATTATTAATATACCTGGAAACTGCCTTCTTAAATGATGGAACACTCTCAGTTTGTTATAAATAGAGGGCCTCCACAACTGAATCAATAATTCTCTTATTCCTTCTATTTGTTTTTAGTCTCTATTCATTTTCTGAGTTTTGTTTTGTTTTGTTTTAGCACAAGAGATTGAATATATGCATGATTCTCTTATTCCTTCTATTGGTTGGTTTTGAATCTTTATTTGCTTTCTGAGTTCGATTGTCTGTATGGAGGATAATCTTGATATTATCCCATTGTTTGTAGTCTAATTTTACATTTCTTTTGCATCCAAAGGCGGAAATCAATCTTGCGCAAACCTTTTACATTCTTTCCCTATCCTCCATACTCATTTCTCACTGTAGCTTTGCCTTGTGCGCTCTAAGTAAGGGTTGCCAACGCTTGTTTGAAGGCAAGAAAATACAGAGATATCCATTGGCTGCTGCCAACATCCATTTGTGAAAGCGTTGGCGCACTGAATCTATGTGTTGGACTAAGGATATGCGTTTAAGCTTGGATCCTTTACTTTGAAATTTGAAGGAGAGCCAAGCTTCACCATTTACTTTGAACTGCCATTCATTGTGATTGCTGGTCTGAAAGAACTCGGTTTTGGGTACAAATTTGTGGTGTTCGGTCTTCGGCACATTGTTTGAAGGACAAGGGAGCCATGGAAAAATCCCATCCTTGAACCTCAACAAACTATGGCAAGAAGGTAAATCATACACTTGGAAAATAGCCTTTGAAAGTTGAACGTTGTTTGTTTGCATGCCTAAGTTTCTCCTCATTTCTGTACCCTTCAAAATGCAACTTTCTTTCTTGCTTTAGAAAAATCAACCCACAGTTGTAGTTTTTAATTTACTTTCATTTCTGGGCGTTACTGAAGCTGTAATTAATACTCATAAACCCAACAAATGACCCACTCTCTTAACCGTGATTATGAGCTATGATCTCAGCCAAGTTATTGGGGTTTTGTCTCTTTGCGAACCAAGGAAAATAAAAAGCTTTAAGCCCTCCCTATTTGACTTCTCATTTGGTGAAATCAATTTTTTCTTCCCTTTTGACACTTTGAGATTTATAGTCTGGGAAATTATCATCGGAATGGTGTAATCCAATTGTATGTGACTCAGTTCGATTTCAAGGCTCAACACCGTTGAAATATTGTTCACATTTTTCATTCATCTGAAGCTGCAAATATTGTCCATAATTTCCTTTTATGGAGTTCGATGGTGTTTTGTAATGAGTGCTTTAACCAGTACCAGATTGCTAATCTTATGTTCCAATGAATAGAGTGATGTATTCTCTATAATGTTTTCCAGAAATTTTTTGAAGTCAAGAAGTACCTAAAATTGAATTTTCTCCCATTTGTTGACAAGTCAGTTAACTGCATCCTTTGTTCAAACCTTTAGATAGAATCTCTGCACACATATTCATTGTTGAATCATTATTTTTCTACATTATCTAAAGTTCGAGGTGAACGTTTTTTAAAGTCTTAATATGATTTAAAGTCTTAATATGATCCGGATTATTTTTGGCACAAAATGAGAGCGGAGATATAATAAAGTAGTGTACAAAGATATCTCGAATATACAATAATATAACATAAATGTATCAGAGATGCAACCATAAAAACATAGATACAGTAAAACACAATTTTCTATTAATGAGCGAAAATGTACAAAGACTGTAAAAATAAAGAGTGAAAGACTTGCTAGAATGGTGGTAGCTTATCTCTGAGAAGAGATGTGTCCACTGCTCACATTCGCCAGAAGTTGATTTTACAATGAGGCTCCAAAGGCCTTTTTATCATAAATAAAATCCAAAACCCTAACCCTGAAAGATGAAAAGCCAACAATTTTGTGGACCCCGTTCTGGGTAGTTTGGTGTATCAACTTCCCAGGGGCGCAACTTTGGCATACAATCTCCATTTGGGGCACACGATAGATCGTTGGAAATATATCGTCGAGAAGATTCATTTTGGGGGCTCAATCAGAGCCATTAACTATCATTGAGAAGCTCGATCCCGAAAAACCTTCATTTAGGCCCTCAAAATGGCCCCAGAAGTTAAAAATTGCTAAAATTAGTAAATTACGAAAATTGCCAGAAAATTGTTTTGAGCCAGTTGGAAAAGGTGGGTGGCCACCGATATCCACCTGGATCATAATACAAGTAAAAATTTACATCATTTGGTGACACACTGGTCATCTTTCTTTATTTGTTTCTATCCCCGGTTTGACTACTGTCTTCCCTAAACAAAAATCTCTATCCAAACCCATTGCCTGAGATGACAATGTTCCTACTAAATGTGTCAAGGTATTTGATGTGTGTTAAATTTATAAGCAGCTGCGAGAGCCATTCTCCTGGAGGATGGCTAAGACCCTAGACGAGATCTAGGGCCCCCAGTGCACTCCTGGGGTATTTGGTTTGGGACCAATCAGTCAGTGCCATGGCAAAAGACCCTTCTTAGGGCCCCTAGTATATGACTGGGGTTCTTGGTATGAGACCAAGCTATTATAAGTCCCTAGATGTGTTCTAGGGCCCCTGGATGTGTTCCAGGGAATCCTTGCTTAGTGCTTGGATTGATCCTTGGATGTGTTCCTTGGTGGTTGATGATATAAGTCCCTAAATGTGTTCTAGGGCCCCTGGATGTGTTCCAGGGAATCCTTGTTTAGTACTTGGATTGACCCTTGGATGTGTTCCTTGGTGGTTGATGATATAAGTCCCTAGATGTGTTCTAGGGCCCCTGGATGTGTTCTAGGGCCCCTGGATGTGTTCCAGGGAATCCTTGCTTAACGCTTGAGTTGATCCTTGGTCTCTGACCTTGGTGGATAAGACCCCAGGAAAAGTCCTAGGGCTACTTGATTTTTAATCAAGTACTTGATGGTACATGACCTTCCTTGAAGAAGGACATAACCACAAGAGGGATAAGTCCCATACGCAGTGATGATAAAGTAATAGGTTCACCATATGATTTGAAGGAATGAGTAATGCCACCTTGCAAACCCTCCCTTACCCTTGGTTAATTGATTTGGGTTTTATTGGTTTATTTAGGGGTTATGTTCTAAAGTTAAACATTAAATATTAGTCACATGTTTAAATTTCTAATTTAAACATGTGACTCTTTAATGTAACTTAACTAACCCTAAACTAACCCTAACCTTGCCCTAACCTTGGCCTAACTACTATTTAAAGAACCCCCCTCCTACACCTAATAAGACATTCATTTCTACTTGTGCTAGCGTGGGGATTCTTCTTGTCTGTGGCCTTAGTCTTTTGCTGTTGAATTTCTGAAGTGTGGAGCGGCCTCTTGTTTTGTTGTTGTAGTGACTCCTTGAAGCTCAGCCGCAGCCTCCCTCCTGATCTCCTGTGCATTATAAAAGATGTCGTGGGTGTTCTTTGCTGTTGTTTCCTGTAGCTGTCGTCCCCTCCTGTAGCTGCCATCCTTTCTTGTAGCTACCGTCCTTTGCTGTAGCAGTTGTGTGATTGCTGGGGGGTGTCGCGTCCTCAAATCTGTTGTGGGTTTGTTCTGTTGTGAGGTGTGTCCTCTTGAGGGAAGACCTTCCTCAGATCTGTTGTCTAGTGTACTTATTCCTTGTCTTTGTGGGGTGGATCTTCCATATGTGAGCAGTGTGTTAGTGACCCTATCTGAAGGGTTACTATTTTGGTTGAGCTCCTCACTGTCCACAGTAGAAGCAAGGGTTTACTTACAGACCTGTGGGTATAGATCTGAGGGTTTCTTTGGCTGGGAAGGGTTTGGGTCCTTTGGTGTTTTTGTTCTAGTAACCTTTAAGCTTGGTGGCTTGAAAGTTCCTTCAACCTTTGGCATAAAAGATCTTTTGTAGATCCATGAACTGAACCTTTGTCTGAGCATAACTACAAGGATCTACACCTTTTGTGGTTTTGTGTTATCATCAGAGGTAAGGCAGGTACCAGGTATGCTTCTTACTTGTTTCTCCTAGTTTCAGATCTGAGTTTACTATAGAATTGTTTTAATGAATAAGCATTGTATAGATCTATAATTTATGCTCCTTGTTTACTGTTTGAGCATAGTTCCAGAACTAAGTTATATATCTGCTGTTATAGATCTGTTGTTATTGATCTGCTGTTATAGATCTGCTGTTACATTAAGAGAGCTTTTCATTACTGTTTAAGATCTGAGATCTATTGTACATGATCGGAGTTTTCTACTTCTACAGTTACTATTTAGATCTATCTTTCTATATGTTGTTATCTCTGTTTATGTTCCAGATCTAAGTTGGTTTAGCATTGAAATTAAAAAGTGACTATTGTCTAGTATTTTACCCTAAACTCTAACAATGTGGCATGCATTATTGTTGTTGCAGCCAACACTTTTGTCTTCCTTTGAATTCACAAAAGGAAGTTGTCTCCCTTTGAAAATCCAATTGGTGAGTCACAGGAGGTGCTCGCAAGCTTTCCAGTGAACACATATGGTAATTTCATTTTTTAATTCCATATTATTTTTAGTACAAAACTAAGATTGTTTCAGGTAATTTCATTTTTTTGCTTCTATATTATTTTTAGTACAAAACTAAGATTCTTTCATTGTGAAAGGCTAATCATTTATAGTATTTTTTCCTAGATGCAAACCTATAATCATTTCAAGTTTTTGAATATTTAAACAATTTCTTTTATGCCAAAATACTCTTCTAGCATTAACATTTTTTACCATGGCAGTGGATGACAAGGGATTTTTCTTTGCCATTTCAACTGATTCTGCACTTCTAGAAGAATATGCATGTCTCAAGTTTGTGGCCGAGCATGGTGATTATCTGAAGGAGATAAAACAAGAGCCCAAGGATGATAACCAATCGATTTTGTCTGAATCACAAACTGTTTTGAAAGTTAGAAGTAGTGAGCCATTAGACGAAGACATAGAAAGTAAAGGTTGAAATGGTGGCCAAAACTTAGAAAATGCATCAACACTATGTACAAAAAATCTATCACAACACCATCAAATCAAGGAAGGTGGAAGACATAATAAGGATTTGTACGAAATGCTATTGGAGGAGTGGGAACTTCTAAATTATGAGCAAATGGAAGAAAAAGAATAGTGGTATGGAGAACAAGTTTCCATATTTCCTTCTGTAGCAGTTCATGGAAAGCCAGAACACCATCAAATCAAGGAAGGTGGAAGACATAATAAGGATTTGCATGAAATTCCATTGGAGGAGTGGGAACTTCTAAATTATAAGCAAATGGCAGAAAAAGAATAGTGGTAGGGAGAACAAGTTTCCAGGTTTATTTCTGTAGCAGGTCATGGCAAACCAGAGGTAGCAGCAGCCACAACAGTTCCTTTTATTCGATTGTATAGGTTTGAATATACTTTTGAATAATATATGATGTTTTAAGATGTATTCAATTTGATATTTAATTCTACATGAAAACATTTGTATTTTTTTTTCCAGTATAGGGTTTATATCTATTTTATAGAGAAATGATAACAACTAGAACAACTATTTAGCGGCTTCAACGACTTCAAGTTGTTAATTGTGTCTTTAATCAAGCCAAATGTTCCACATATCCCATTAACTTATCCATTTTAAAACTTGTCCGGCAGGGACTAGGCTGTCATGCAACACTTGTTAAGTTAAAAACTTAAACTTTGTAGGGTTATAATGATTAGTTCATCCATACCCCTTTGAACTATAACTTCACATAGTTTTACTATAGTGTGCACTCTTTTTACGATTAAAAAATTAATTATTATTTAATCATTTTGGTTTTATTACTTTGTCTTTGGTCTTTACCCTTGAAGTATGTGGTCTTTACTCTTGAAGTATGGTTAAAGTGGCTCTGTGAGGTTTGGTTCTTATCAAATTCTATGATAAAAACCAAAACAATGATGGTCAAACCCAAAACAAAACAAGGGGTGAGTGTGTAATTAGTAAAATTCTTTGGAAAGGTAAACACCCCAATAAACCCTGAATCAAAGCTATGTGATCTAGATTTAGGAGCGGAATGAACTGATTAACAGACTGAATACAATAAACACATAGATATGAAGAATACCACAGATATCCAGTGAACAATATCTTCTATTGAACAATGAAATAGGTTGAAACTGTAAAAATGTAGAACTGAAACACTTGCTCAAATGGTGGTAGCTATCTCTGAGAAGAGATGTGGTTGCTATGCGCATCCGTCTAAGAAGAATGAATTACAATGAGGCTCTAGAGGCCTTTTTGATATTACTCATGAATTCCAAACCCCTAGACATCCAAAAACATAACCCTGGGAGGTGAAACGTCAAAATTCATGTGGGCCCCTATGGGTAAGATGGTACCTCAACTTCCTGAGGTCGTAACTTTTGCATACGACCTCCAATTTAAGCGCCTGATAGCCCGTTGGAAAGGTCTTTCGGAGAACTACACATTCTGCTGTCAAAATCTAAGTTTGTCTACAATTTGACTGTGGCGAGACAAAAAACATTGTTTAGGCCTCCAAAACAACCCTGGAAGTACAACAAAATGTGCTGACATGAAAACATACAAAATAAACCAGTTGGATTAGGTGAGAGGCCACCAATATCCACTTGGAAGATGTATAGGGATTCAAACAACCCCAGAAGTGTAGAAATCACAATTACAAAGAAGTATAGAAGAACGTGTTGAACTAAAAACGGACAAGAGGAGCCAGTTGGAATAGGTGGGTGGCCACCAATAGCCAATTCGATCACTACGAGTGCCATATACATAGTGAGCCTTTGTTGTTGACCACAAAATACTATAATATATCATACTTTTTAAAAATGGTGACGTTAGCAGTGCCATATACATAGTGAGCCATTGTTGCGGATTATAAAATTACTATAAGATATCATGCTTTTTAAAATTGGTGTGGAATAAGGGGCATTCATATCGTTCCTCTTATTCAATAAAAATTACCCTTAGATTTAGTAGGAGTTATATCAGAAGTCAGAGTTTCATCTCAATATTATGAACTTTGCTCATGAAACTTTACCTCCAAGGGCTTTGGCCTATTTTAAGTCAACGGATCCTAGTATTTTGGAAAAAAATAAACGGAAAAGGTGGAACCTTGACTCGTTGGAAAAACCAGCCTCATAAAAAATGATACAATTTGAATACTCCATTTTTTATTAAAACAATTATTTATTTATTTATTATAAAAATATTATATATATGTGTGTGTGTGTGTGTGTGTGTGTGTATTATTAACTTATTAAAATTGATTTCATTAAACAGTTTTAATAATTTATAAAATATTATAAATGCTATGTAACCAAATAACTAACAATTTGAACTATTCTTATCATTATTAGTCCCTCTTGAAAGCGTAGAGGGACTATAGCGATTGATAATTCGTTGACTTCATATTAATATGTCCTTTGACTATAAATTTTTGCATCATCTCTATTGTTTGAACTAGAGAACTAAAAACATTATTTTTAATATAATAAAAAAAACCTTAAATGCCATCATCTCATTGGACAATAGATTCAAAGTCTTATTGCCAGCTTCTCTATTCCAAATGTTTTAAATGTTTAGATATCCAAAGTTTTGAGCATTGACGCTCTTTTTTTATTTTTATTGAAATGTTTACATACGGAAAGTTTTGAGCATCGACGCTCTTTTTTTATTTTTTTTTATTATTTTTATTTTTATTGAAATGTTTACATATTGAAAGTTTTGAGCATTGACACTCTTTTTGAGGTACTTGAATAAGCCTGACAGCTTAAATTTTTACATAGCACGAGGCCCTTAAACAAGCCTGACAACCTTAAATGTGTACTTAGATAGGCTTGTTACAATACATTTTTCCTCGAATTTTTCCATACAATGTTGAAGTGAATTTGGAAAATGTTGTTGTCCACCGCCACTCGCATAGCCATCATATGTTTCATATTTCTTCTATGCTTGGAATGCAATTTAGTCATCATTGAAGATACATGTATTCTTTACTAGTTCATTAGTTGTTGCTTGTTCGTTGGTTCGTTGGTTGTTGCTTGTTGTTGTTTGGTTCAACTTTGCAAGGTTGAGGTCATGCACCTACAGTTGGACCTATTGGTGCTTGCTCACTAGTTTTTTGTTTGCTTCTTGCTTTTGTTTGGTTCAACTTTGCAAGTTTGGAGTCCTGCAGCCGCAGTTGGAGCTGTTTTTTCACTTTGCAAGGTTCAAGTCCTGCACCTGCAATTGGACCTGTGATTATGTCGTTCATCATTGACAAGTAAGTTTCAATACCATAATTTCATTCGTATTCATTGTTTGTTGTTTACTGTTTACAGTTTGCAAGTAAGAATGTTTAAGTATTTCCACTCGCATGGTCATCATATGTCTCATATTTCTTCTATGCTTGGAATGCAATTTAGTCATCATTAAAGATACATATATTATTTACTGGTTCATTGGTTCGTTGGTTGTTGATTCTTGTTGTTTGGTTCAATTTTGCAGGGTTGAGGTCCTGCACCTGCAGTTGGACCTGTTTGTGCCTGCTCACTAGTTTGTTGCTTGCTACTTGTTTTTGTTTGCTTCAACTTTGCAAGGTTGAGGTCTTGCACCGACAATTGAAGCTATTTTTTTTCACTTTGCGGGGTTCAAGTCCTACACCCGCAATTGGGCTTGTGATTATGTCGTTCATCATTGACGAGTAAGTTTCAATACCATAGTTTCATTCGTATTCATTGTTTATTGTTTGTTGTTTGCAATTTGCAAGTAAGAATGTTTAAGTATTTATTCATCATTATTATCATGCAGACTTTCCATAGAGGTTGGCATATCTTTTTCTCCTGCTCTTAAATTTTCCTCTAATTTTTTCCCCAGGCTTTGCACCATGTACAACCAATGTCGTGTGCACAACTCTAGATGTCATTGTTTCTAGCATTACAAATCCTGGTCCTTTTCCGTATGTGACAAAGTGGAAATCTAACGCCTCAATTGAATAAGAAATTATTTAGCCTTCGTACCTTGCCCTCGATGATATTCCCAGCTTGCCCGAGAATGAGTACCTACCTATCCCGTACGGGAATCAAACCCATTTCTTTCACATGAAAAAGACGATGTCAAGCTTGTTTCCTTTGCAAGATGTTCTTGTAGAAGAAAACTACAGGTAGGTGTAGAAGGGCTAGGTATGGTACAACAGTAACTAAGCTACAACAAAATTGTACACCATTGCCAGGAATTATCCATCTTTGTAGGTGACATATTTCAGTAAGTTATAAAGAAAAAAGTTCCAGGACCTGGAATGCAAATCCCGGGTAGTTCTAGGACCTGTTATTGCACTTTGCAGGGTTGAAATCCTACACTTGCAATTGGACCTGTGATTCTATCGTTCATCATTGACAAGTAAGTTTCAATACCATAGTTTCATTAGTATTTATTCTTTATTGTTTACTATTTACAGTTTGTAAATAAGAATGTTTAGGTATTTATTCATCACTCCTATGTTGCAGACTTTCCATAGAGGTTTGCATATCTTTCCTTCCTGCTCTTAAATTTTGCTCCAATTTTTTCTCCAAATTCTGAACCATACCTACATGCCTTTGCAAAATGTTCTTGTAGAAGAAAAAGATGTTGAGATGGTGCTAACAAGAGTAGTTTTCCGTGGATTGCAAATTTCAATATTCAATCTATATGTCACTCTGCGTGTAACATTGCCAACATAATGAATGTTTTTTCAAATGCATTACACCATTTAAATCCTAACAAAACCATTATGATTCTAGGAGACTTCAGTGTTGACATGCTACAAAATAGTGTCATAACAAAATAATTGGAAAACTACATGTGCAATTACAATCTCTGCTTTCTTTTGGTTAAGATAAAACATGTACAAAACGCACGTATTGACCATGTATGGTCAAATGTGCCCATATCACAATACACCCTCTTTATTTTATACAAAAACTAGTCTGACCATGATACAATTTGTTTTGTACTTGAATTATGAAATATACATCAAACATATTACAAAATTATATTTCTATGTCACAAAGCATATCTGGATACTTTGTTGCACAAAACCAAATCATTCAGCTAGGATCATCCAACTTCTTAATATTTTCAAGCTTGTAATATATTTTGGCCAAGAAAAATTCTATATAACCACAACCATGGATCAAGAAAAAAAAAGGGTTTATGCTTCTAACTCTATCTTTTATTCTATTCTTTTGATTCTCATTTACTGTATGTACATATTACTTGTTTTCTCCTACATACCAAATTGCATTCATGTTCATTGTATATTGTGCATTCTCACATTGAAACAAATAGAATAACTGGAGAAGATGAAGGACTCTTAACCACAAATGTAGAAGAGGAGATACAAAGGTGCATGCTTCTACTCTTATTTCATATTCCATTGTTTTGTATTTCATTTATTGTATGTATATTTATTTTACTGCTTTGCACCTAATTTATTGTATGTAGATACTACATATATTCCTACATAATAACTTATCTTCATGTCAACTGTATTTTTTGTGCTGCTACATTGAAATAAATAGAAATGTATTTGTTTTTTTACATGTCTTTCTACATACCAACTTACCTTTATTTCCATTGTATTTTCTGCATCGCTACATTGAAAGAAATAGATTTGTTGGACAAGAGGATGAAATCTTATATGCCACAACAGAGAAAGTTGAAGTACAATCTTCGAAAAGGTATACCAATTGTGATAGTAAATCAAACACGCAAAACGAGTAGGTGGATAAAATATTGGACTAGAAAACAATGATTTGGCAACAATGGGCCTTTGTTGAGACTTCCCGCTTCCGAAAATTGCCCTCCCTTTTTCTATTTTTGCACTCTGTATTATCCCTTTTTTTTCCCTCTTCTATACTTAACTGAATTCCCCTTTCTTTTTCCCCTCTACTTTCCCTTTCTGGTTACTTTACTTAGTCATTTTTCCAAAAATGTCTAGGTGCGCGGATTGGCGGACTCACGGGTTCACATTTCTACTCATGCTTCTATATCACGAGTCTGACTGACCGCTTTCTCATTCCATACTTAGCCACTTTTTCGATCACGGGTTCTCGGGCTCAAAATTGCGCTTCTATTGTTCTGTGTCCTGCAAACAACACCCAGAGTTCCGTGATATGCAAATTGACAGATAGACTCCTGGGATGGCGGGCTCAAGATTGTGCTTCTATTCTTCTATGACCTACAAAAAACTTCCAGAGTTCTGCAATATACAGATTGGCCGCCAGACTCCCCCATCAAGCCTTATTTCGTGTTACACATTTTTGCACTCAAAATTTCCGAAACATACAATTTGACCGTTAGGTCCTCACATTTCCTGAGAATCCCTTGACACCCTATTTCATACTCCCTCCCCTTCGAGCCTGTATGTGACATCTAGAACAATTATGAACAATATATAATGCATATGCTTATTTAGTCATTCTGATGTTCATGTACACATGCTTGCATCACAAAAAGTTGGACGAGTAACATGGGCATAAGTAGTCAATCATCACAAACATCAATAGAACGACAAGTCCAAAGGTAAATATTCATACATTGTGCTCTTTTTATGTTTACCAAACAAATATCCTGAGTTATTTATTCATCTATGCCATGATAAATATGTTGATGTCATCTACAACACATGCTTTGCAGTTCACAAGAAGTATCGATGAGCGCAAGTGAAACGCCCAACATAGTGAAAGCTCTGCAGACTAAGAGGTATGGTTACAAAAATCGGACCTGCATACTTCATCCAAATTGTGCATCTACTGGTACATTTATGCCAAAAAAAAAATGATATAGACTTCCATTCACATTACTTTTTTTGTTCAAAAAATGTCACTAGGTCTAAACTTATAGCACCCAATATACTATCGATAAAAGGCTTGAACAATCGCCGAATTGGACAAGTGTTCGTCGGGGACATAATGGTCATGTATAACACCTACTTAGACAAGGAAAACAAAACTAGATGCATTGTGTGTGCTGGCATGACAGACAACGAAGCCATGATGACAGTCACACTGACTATCCCTCCACAACTTGTCCATAAACATGCAGAAAAGATCTTGCCAGGTAATGGGATATCCATTACAAATTTTAATATATTCCCGAAAACATTATATGACCGTGGTGATTGTGGTCATATTATATCGCTCAACGAAACAAGTATTGTGGAAAAATTTCCCACGATTTGTTCAGAATATTGTTTCGTACTGGACACAACAATCAACCAACTTGCATAGAGCAATGACACTTACCCAATCGGAACCATTGGTGCAACTGTCACACTCGCGAGAAAAGTTTGCTCACAACACATTCTCCATATAAAAGATGGAGAGTCAGACAACGACAAGGCAATGGTACTGTTCTCCATATCCAGTTTTTTCCTTTACTTTCACATGCTCATATATCTCAGTTATGTTACACAACTATTACACCGTTCCATGTTGCAGCTGCAATTGTTCGACACCTATTCAAATTTATTTTCCTCAATGGAACAACAATTGCATAAAGGGAAATTTCCACTTATGCTCTTCAAAAATATAACAAAGAAAAGAGATGCTAAAGAAAGGATATTTCGCACAACCTAAGCAACATTTGTAACAAAATTGTGAACAGACATAGTACATGATCTCAAGAAACTAACTAGGTCGACAACTGTTGTGCGTATACATCTACAATTCCATCCACACTTTTCTCATAAAAATTTCCTTGAACAATTTTTTGCAGCTTTTTTGTTGTACACTTGTATATTATATTGTTCAATATATTAACTATTATGCTCATGTGCACGAGGTGAGGGTGTTTTGGTTGCAGTGAATGCGTACTTGACCCCCTTCAAGCCTGTATGTGACAAATGCAACTCTCCTGCTTCTGCCTCTGCTTTCATAAATGATGGCACAATTGATTGCCTATGATCCAATAAAAAACTCCCTTACATATATAGACATTGCCTCAACACTCCCATCTGAACCCTCAACAACACAACTGTACATTGTACAATTAGACAACCTCTATTACAAGATGTACTCCTTGGGTTAGCAAAATTACCATATGAAGTATACCTACAGAAAAAGGAAAACATTGTCTACATGTTACGCGACTTTCGCGTCCATAGCAAAATTACATTAAATGAGGACAATGCCATACTGCATATTGGTTGAACCAAACAAAAACAAAATTATATCAAGTGTTGACAAGAAACGAAACAATATCATATGTATCTTTCCATGCTACCCAATGAGGATATGAATAGAATTTTGCAGTGCCATGGAAAATTGAAATGGAAGCGCATAAGATTGTTCAATCCAGGAATGAGAAGCATGAGGACAGACCTCATACAAAGTATCCAACTGTGAATAAATCAGGTCCATCCTTTGAGCCGTCAAAATAGCTTGCTCCTTTGAATGGAACCATTAGTCATTTTCAATAATATTGCAAATTTGGCATTGTTCGAACTCCATTAAGTTAAATGATGACACTCTTTTCCAGAACTAGTAATGTTAGAATATTGTCAGGTCAATGTGATATTGGTTCATAGTAATATAGTAATCGACAAATTTCTTTGTGCCCATTTGGGGATTTGGTTATAGATGGGATACAATGCCCAATCTCTGTTGATTTTTTCCTGTCTTTTGTTTGACAAAATTTTGTTCATGTGCTTTTGTACTGTAGTTCAAGGTTCTCATGGGCCCGATTTTTGAATTATGGTTGGATGATAGATTCATGATCTTAGCGATTTTTCTATGATCTTAAATAATATACAAGACCTACTTTGCCTTTTAATGTAAGCTTTGTGAAGAAAATGTAATATGTAGTTCATTTTAGCACTTTTACTTGATTGATGAAATTACCAAAATTCTTCTTCAGAAATATTTTGAAATAAAAGGATATATGCTAGGTGAAGTTTAATGGGACTATGATATCAACCACAGAAAATTAAAATTAAAATTAATTGTTGTTATACTTACGGTGAAGTTGACAGTACAATAATTTTACTTGAACAACCCTCCATTGATTTTTCTGTATCTTTTCGATGCTTCTCTTATGCAAACACATCCTGGAAAGTATAACCATGACTCACTTTCTCTATTCCTTGATTGAAGAGCCTATTCACCTGTCTAATGCACTTCATAGTTACTGTTAATACCATCAATGGGGATTTGTTAAGACCAATTCCCACTTCCAAAAATTTCCCTCCCCTTTCTTTTTTCCCTTTACTTTCCCTTTCTGGTTACTTAGTCATTTTTCAGAAAATGTCTAAGTGCGCGGGTTGGCAGATTCACACGTTCATATTTCCACTGATGTTTTTATATCACAAGTCCAACCGACTGCTTCCTCATTCCATACTCAACAAATTTTTCGATCGCGGGTTCTCGGCCAGGCAGGCTCAACATTGTGCTTCCATTGTTCTGCCCCCTGTAAACAACACCCAGACTTCCCCGATATACAAATTGGCAACCAAATTCCCCTTTCTTTTTCTCCTCTACTTTCCATTTTTGGCTACTTAGTCATTTTTCCGAATATGTCTCATGATTTATATCACGAGTCCGACTAACCGCTTCCCCATTCCATACTTGGCCACTTTTTCCATCACCGATTCTCGGGCAAGCTTGCTCAACATTGTGCTTCCATTGTTCCGCGACCTACAAACAACACCCGGAGTTCTGCGATATACAAATTGACCATCGAAGTCTGTCATCATGCCCTGTTCCGTGTTACACATTTTGCAGTCAAAAGTTTGGAGACATAAAATTTGACCATTGGGCCCTCACGTCTCTTGAGTATAACTTGTGACCCTGTTTTGAAGCCCGACCGACTGCTTTCCATACTTGGCCATTTCTTGGAATCTCTTTCGCGGGTGGTCGGGTTGGTGGGTTCACGAAATGTCCAATCCTTAATCTCTCTTCGCCATCCCCACCACCTTTGCACTTCTTTCTAGATATGTAATTATTAAACTTTAATGCTAACAACTCATCATGCAAGAACCGTTAAGATTGTCATTAATGTCTGAAAGGCTGGAGGATATCTTCCATTAATACGAATTAAACCAAGATTTGCAGAGGGTTATATTATCCCTTCCGAGTGTTCATTTCCAGCATCATGGAATCTCTTTTGTGTGTCGTTCGGTTGGCGGCTTCACGAAATCTCCAATCCTTAATCGCTTGTTGTCGTCCCCACCACTTTCGCACCTTTTTCTAAGTATGCAATTAGTAAGCTTTAATGGTAACAACTCATTATGCACGAACCGTAGAAATTGTCATTAATCAACGAAAGGATCGAGGAGATCTCCCATTGATATGCATTAAACCAAGATTTGTGGAGGGTTATATTATCCCTTCCGAGTGTTCATTTCAAACATCATCTGGAGAAAATGAACGTTCTCGTCAACTTATGGCAGTAGCTCGACAACAGTTCTGTCCAGATATAGTAAACACTTTCAGGCATGATGACTAGAACTTCGAGTGGTCCAGGGCATATTCTTACTACTCATCTCCTTCCACCCAGAAGCAAGTAAGGAGATGGTCCCTTAGTGCGTCGAGAGATATATTTCAAGCCAAAGAATTCCAAGGCAACCCCCCCNGTTGATGGTCGGTGCAAAGGTTGATGCGGTTGATTTCGAGTCGGAAGAAGATGATCTAATGGACGATGATATGATGATGGATGATGGCAATGCCGACGTTGTTCCCAGTCCTGCACCCAAATTGAAATCCACCATAACGAGGGGCACTTCCCATCTCTGCGATGGCGACCCTAACAAGACCAAAGGAATGGGTTTCAGAAAAGAAATCGACGTTGAACACAATAGCCGCTTTGCAGCTCGAGAGTTTGAGTCTCTTGACTCGGATGGCGGTCCTCGCCATCAGAGATGTATCCTTTCCTTCCATTTTTAGGGTTTTGGATTGGGTTTGGATTTGTCCCTGGTGCAGGTTGTATCCCTGAAGTCTTTGACTGTAAGGAGATGATATCTTGGTGCGCTGAGAGATATATTTCAAACCAAAGAATTATTCAATTGTGGGACCACTCTCTTGTTCTCTAGAGATACAATTAACATCTTAGAGGGTGAGGACCAGAACTCCCAGTGGTGCAAGGTATATTGCTACTACTCATCCCCTTCCACCCAGAACGAAGTAATTTGGACCTCTAGAATTGCTCATGTAGGCTGTGTCCCTGAAGTCTTTTCCTGTAAGGAGGTGGTCTCTTGGTCCCCTTCCGCCAAGAACAAAGTAATTTGGGCCTCTATAATTTCTCATGTAGGTTGTGTCCCTGAAGTATTTGACTGTAAGGAGGTGGTCTCTTGGTGTGCCGAGAGACCTATTTCAAGCCAAAGAATTATTCCACTGCGGAACCACTCTCCTGTTTCTTTGTCACCTCAGGTCTTCCGCAAGATGTTGAGATTGTCGCAGCCAACATTGACCTTCAGAGGAGAAGACTGCAAGGAGTTCCTAGAAAAGCATGATAATTAGTTTTGTATGCATGTTCAAGAGCTTGTCAATGCCTCCTGCATGTTGTCGCACTAGATGAACAACACATAATGTATGCATGCTTTTTTTTTTTTGTAACTCCTCTACCTGTATTTATGAAAAATATGTTCAATGCTTTGGTGCAAAGAACTCAATCCAATGTCTATGGATAAATATATATTACCCATTATTTTTCTTATATATTCACTATTAAAAAAATTCCTTGGAATCTTGGTTGGTGCTTCTTTGTTGGATTTAACACCTCTTCTCGTTTCCATGGTTCGATAGTCTCATAATTCTTAAATATTGTATGGACTCAAGTAATTTGATCAAATATGAATCATTGAACAATTATATGACAATGCATTGTGTCGATCACATGATGCTTCTATGGAAACATAAATGAATTTCACACAGTTTCAAACCAACATTCAATTCCATTTGTAATGTAGATAGAACATAGCAACACTAATTCACAATGCAGGAGTTAGGGCCCCACCCAAGAAGTTTTGTTCTCATCTCAACCTTGTTGAGCAAACAATCTCTTATTTCCCTCTCACTTCCTTGATTCCTTCACTCGAAAAGGAAAAATATTATTGGTTGTCCATCCCCTGGCCTCTATTTGAACACTTTTATTTAATTAATGAAATTACCAAATTTCTTCTTTGCAAATATTTTGAAAAAAAAAATGATATATGCTAGTTGAAGTCAAATGGGGCTATGAAATCAACCACAATATTAAAATTCAAGTTCGTCATTGTTATAATTGCGATCAAGTTGACAATACAATAAGTTTATTTCTAGATATGAAATTATTAAGCTTTAATGCTAACAACTCATCATGCAAGAAGTTTAATACTTAAAATAATATTTCAAGGCATTAAACAATGTATCAAAAACATAATTACTCCTACATGTTGCAATAAAAACAAATCTTCAACAAAGCATTGTCCGACACACCCTAGTCACCTGAAATGACCAATAGCACAATCTACGAAATCGACCTCCCTATTATCGAATCAACAAAGATGAATATTATGGGTTCAGAGAATTTTTTTGTGTGTGTGAGAATTGAATTGGAAAAAATTGTTACTTATTCTACTTTTTTTAAGGCCTTATCACAGTAAGAATGCAAACTTATCCTAAACCCACTGTTATCTACAAAAGCCAAACATCAATAGCGCCTGTAAATCAACTATACATAGCTATAGCCAAAAATCAAGTTATATTTTATATTTTCATTTGCTCACACCCTTTTTAATGATACAAGAACAATAGAAAACAACTATGTGGATAAAATATTGGACTAGAAAATGATGATTTTGCAACAATGGGGCTTGTTTGAGACCAATTCCCGCTTACGAAAATTTCCCTCTGCTTTTCTATTTTCCCACTCTCATTTATCCCCTTTTTTTCCCTCTTCTATATTGAACTGAATTCCCCTTTCTTTTTCCCCTCTACTTTCTCTTTCTGGTTACTTAATCATTTTTACGAAAATGTATAACTGCGGGGGTTAGCGGACTCACGGGTTCACATTTCCACTCATGCTTTTATATCACGACTCCGACCGACTGCTTCCCCATTCCATACTTAGCCACTTTTTCGATCGCAGATTCCCGGGTAGGCGGGCTCTAGATTGCACTTCCATTGTTCTGTGACCTACAAACAACACCCAGACTTCCGCGATATACAAATTGATTGCCGGACTCCCACATCATCCCCTCTTCCGTGTTACACATTTTGCACTCAAAATTTTCGAGACATAAAATTTGACCGTCGGGGCCTCACGTCTCTTGGGGATCCCTTGTCACCCTATTTTGAAGCCCGTCTGACTGCTTTCCATACTTGGCCATTTCTTGGAATATCTTTCGCGGATAGTCGGGATGGCTTCACGAAATATCCAATTCCTAATCGTCGTTTCCTGTGCCCACCACCTTCGCACTTCTTTCCAAGTATGCAATAACTAAGGTTTAATGCTAACAACTCATCATGCAACAATCATAAAGATTGTCATTAATGAGAAATAGGCTCGAGGAGACAGTCACACTCACTATCCCTACACAACTTGTCCAGAAACATGCAGAAAAGATCTTGCCAGGTAATGGGATATCTATTACAAATTTCAATATATTAGCGAAAACGAGTCCGACCGACTGTTTCTCTATTCCATACTTAGCCACTTTTTCGATTGCGGGTTCCCGGATAGGCGAGCTCAAGATTGTGCTTCCATTTTTTCGCGACATGCAAACAACACTCGGAGTTCTACGATATACAAATTGACCGCTAGACTGCTCCATCATGCCCTCTTTCGTGTTACACATTTTGCACTCAAAACTTCTGAGACATACAATTTGATCGTCAGACCCTCACCTCTCCTGAGTATCCCTTGTAACCCTATTTTGAAGCCCAGTTGACCGCTTTCCATACTTATCCATTCCTTAATTTCTCTTCCCTGTCCCCGCCACTTTTGCACTTCTTTCTAAATATGCAATTAGTAAGCTTTAATGCTAACACCTCATCATGCAGGAACCATAAATGTTGTCATTAATGAGCAAAAGGCTCGAGGATATCTCCCATTAATACGCATTAAACCAAGATTTGCAGAGGGTTATATTATCCCTTTCGAGTGTTCATTTCAAACATCATGGAATGTCTTTCCTGGGTCGTCGGGTTGGCAGGTTCACGAAATCTCCAATCCTTAATTGCTCTTCTCCGTACCCGCCACCTTCACACTTCTAAGTATGCAATTACTAAGCTTTAATGCTAACATCTCATCATGCAACAAACGTAGATATTGTCATTAATGAGCGAAAGGCTCGAGGAGATCTCCCATTCACACGCATTGGACCGAGATTTGTGGAGGGTTATATTATCCATTCCAACTATTCATTTCAAACATTGTTTGGAGCAAACAGACGTTCTTGTAAACTTATGGCAGAAACTCGACAATAGTTCTGTGGAGATACAATGAACATCTTCGGGTGTGAGGACCATAACTTCCAGTGGTCTAGGGCATACTCTTACTACTCATCCCCTTCCGCCCAGAACGAAGTAATTTGGACCTCTAAAATTGCTCATGCATGTTGTGTCCCTAAAGTTTTTTACTGTAAGGAGGTGGTCTCTTGGTGCACCGAGAGATATATTTCAAGCCAAAGAATTATTCCACTGCGAGACCACTCTCTTGTTTCTTTGTCCCCTCAGGTCTTCTGCAAAATGTTGAGATTGTCGGAGCCAACATTGACCTTCAGAGGAGAAGACTGCAAGCAGTTCCTAAAAAAGCATGATAACGTGTTGGACCTCTTACTTGAGTTCCTAGAAAACCCAACGATAGTTCCTGAAGATATTACAAGGTTGCAGGTTAGTTTGTTTAGAAATCCATTCCGGGAAATTTCCTGGTTGTTTACAAGAATAACGGGACAAGAATCCACAACAAGCATTTCCCGCATGTTTCTTTATATTTTGTATTTCACAGTTAAGGAACAAGCCATTTTTTATTGGGGGAAGATAATTTCCATTGAAATTTGTTCCCAATTGTCACGATTCAAAGAGGAGAAGAAATTTTATATGTCATCCTACTTGGTTTTCGCGATAGTGCATTGTTGTCTGTTTCCGAAATTGTTTGTGTCCAAGAAGGTAAACTGTGAATTCAACCCAGTACCCTTCTGGTACCAGGCCTTGTGGAGGCATGTAACACACCCACTATCATTATTTAAAATTTTTGGGTTAATCTCCCACAATGGAGAAATCCCCAGAAGCCTACATTAGCGAAATGCCGAATCCCTGGTTCAATATCGGGATTCGGGGTTGCTTCTATCGGGGTTTTGACACCCATGATGTCTTGACAACTACAATCACCGATCGTCGATCTCTGATTCACTCCTTGGTTGCCTTAGCCCCACTTGGCTAAGCCTTTGATCCACACGACCGGATTCCTATATGACCATCCGACAGCTTCTCGTCGGGGTTTGGCGCCTCTCAATGCCATGGCGTACAAGTCCCCTGGACTCTCGACGCGCCTTTACACTGGCTAGCCCCCTTGGCTATGCCATGGTCCATGTGACCACTTACCATATGACTGTAGCTGTATAACCTTCCTTCGGGGTTTCGGCATTTGCGATAACACAAAACACATATACCCGGGACTCGCGATATCCCGATCCCCGATTCTCTCCGGATGCTTGCCACGGGTCCCTTGTATCAACGACTCATGATGGTAACGGGATTTTGCATATCGCGGTTTTGTAATGTAAGGGTTTCATGTCCTTGAAATCCCCGATACACCGATTCCCGATTTGCCGAACTCCGACTTTCTGGGATCTCTCGCCACGTGTCCCTGCTGTTCGGATGGTAGGGATCCCATCGGGAAATCGCGGATCGCGATTTCTTGTTGCGCAATATCCTTACCATCGAAAAATTCCGATGAACAAAACTCCGACGGCGCCCAATCCCTTGCCACCTGTCCTCGCAGACGAACGGCCCGGATTGATTCTCGGGGTTTCGGGACTTACGATGTCTTGGTCCTCATGACCTCGGGAACTCCGATTTTCCGATGGGCCAAACTCCGATAGCGCCTTGATCTCTGACACCTGTCTCTCAGATGGACGACTCAGATCTTATCGGTAAATCGCAGATCGCGGTTTCGAGTAGCAAGAGTTCTATGCATTCGAAATCCCCGATATGCCGAATTTCGACTCTCCGGGATCCTCTGCCACGCGTCCTGCACAATGGACGGTCCAGATCTGATCGGGAAATCGCGTATCGCGATTTCAATATGTGACGGTTCTATACTCCCCAAATCTCCAATGAACAAAACTCCGACGCCTCCCAAACGCTGACACGCGTCCTACCGGGATCAACGGCTAGGATCCGTTCTCTGCACACTAGAGTTTAACTCCGACGCATCTTCTTGAGATCTAACGGTTGTCGGGACTATGATCCAAGATCCGATAGTTCAGATCATTTCCTCGCATGCCTACCCCTGCGTTTAACCCCTGCGCGGCTTCTCCAGATCCAACGGCTGACGGGTAATTGGACCGAGATCTAACGGTCTAGATTCATTCTTTTGGGTCTCTGGAGTTTACGATCCCAATCTCTCATTGCTCACAATGATGGAGGGAAAAAGGGGTCAAGGTATGTAATGCCTTCGTTACTTCCATCAATCTAATGGTCGTGAATGACCATGGGTCCTCCGACGAGATCTCATCCGTCGACTTATTTCATCTCACAACACTGCTATCTTGGAACCTTAATAGGATCGTTCCTCCTCATACCGGGTTAATAAGGCCTGTGCATTCGAGTCCTTGTTCTGGGTTCTTAGCGAACCTTTCCAAGGAGGAAATCTCTGTGAAGAGATTCCTACCGGGGTATTCCCGGAAGCAGGTAAAGGAAGACAACTTCCCAAGGACGGCTGGGCATGATTGGATTCATTCGTCAATGTAAACCGAGCACGGTTCCCTCGGTGTTAAGCATATATCATCTCATTCATACCAAACATTACGCGAACACTCTCGTGTTGCAATCCTTTACAATTTCATAATTCTGTGAACTAATATCTACTCCTTATCATCGGTTACTACATAGACATTACTACACAAGAAGACATGTACAAATCCACAAGTCTATGAATACATGTAACAGCATATAATTTCAAGATACAATATAAGCAAAACACTTATCAGAAATAAGTTTAGCAATGAAAGCAACTGCTGAGAGGGGTGCTCGTTTCCACCCAATCGTAGGCGTAGTGACTCCTAATGGATTTACCACTAGCCACCCCCGAGCCGAGACCACGATGTCCTGAGACCTGTGTCTCTCCGTTTGCCAGCACCCAGGAGCGAAGGTTGCAATCCTCCCTCCTGCGATCACTCACTCTGCGTAGAAAATTCTAGAGCTCCCCTCGCGTCTCCCCCTTAATCGCCTCTGCCATACGCCTTTTTCCTCTCGCGAGGTTGCGTGTGGCGCGATTACCCTCGCACTGATCGTGCCTGACGACTCTACGGATGGGCGGTTCACCATCCCATCCCTCATCAAGCCATCTGCCTACCCGCATGTGAGCCATTAAATTTCAGGGCCAGCGAGCCGCTTTTGGTTCTCCGGGCCAGTGGAGTCCAAATACGGTGTTTAATCCTTGGTGGAAGTTAACGCCCCTTTTTCAAGGTGCCCTCCACCACCATCGTGGTCTCTTTTCCGCACATCCCCTCTCAGCAGTTCTGTAATATAAATTCATAATGTTATTTACATTTTCATCATGCTTTTAGCATGGTAATTCCTGTATTAGGATTAATTACAAATTTGGGGGGAAACAGGGTGTTACAAGGCACAAGGCCTCCCATTGTTTTTATGAGGTTTTTAATGACTTTGTCTCAGTTTTCAAAGATTTATTGTTAGGAAAGGATGCTCCTCGGATGTTTGACTAGGCAACCAAGTTTTTGGACAGGAAGGGGACACTTGAACAAATGGATAATTATAGTGTAATAATGATTTTTGGCTCCAAGGAAAATCCTTCTTTCCTTCCATGTCACGTTACAGACATAAGGTTTGTTACATAAATAGTAAGGAAATACGACTACTGGTTGCATTTTTTCCATGAGAAGAGAAAAAAATAGTTCATTCCTCTGCCTTGGAAAGTCTGGGACTTCATGTTCAGGAACATCAATAAGATTGATGAATTCGCAGGCCATTTCAACAACTTGAACCTAAGATATGTTGAAAGGCTAAGAGGGTTCGACCCTAATGGGATTTTTGTAGAACATTTACTACCAGTTGGCTTCAACAATTCTTTTATCCATACACGCCTTAACAGAGACAGAGATAATGGCGACAACACTCCTGCTTCTAACGCTGGCGACCTAGAGACATTGCAAAGCACTACTAAATTGTACAAACAATCAGGGAAAGGCCCTGGTGAGATGAGTGTCCAATCCCTGACTACCACTCCCAAGAGTACGACATCCTGGAGCATCGCTCCAACGGCCCACCCTGGTAAGAAAGAAACCCTAAATTCTTCAAACGAAGGAGGAGATAAGAACCCCCTTCGTGGTAAAATTGATAGTTCTCACAAGCTTCCCATGATGAAGAGGAGAAAAAACGTTGTAGGACAAGCGGAAGAGCCCGAAACTGAAAGTGAAGACATGGAACTTGAGACTGATCTGGATAACGTATTCCACAATGTTGATCAGCCTGGGGACGTGATCCACCATAATCCCCTAATGGAAATAGATGAGACCAATATTTTTGACGAAGATGAATCCTTCGTATTCCAGAGCGTTGTTTTTTACAACGAATCTAAAAATTTAATTATTGAAAAGATAGATGTAAGAAATAAGAAAGGGAAATATCTTTCATAGATTAACCTTAGGAACATGCAGTCGTCCCAAATCTCCCTACTTCACCGAGAAACCAGAGATGCTCTTGATGATTCCATTGGAGGCATTGAGATGGAGAATGCCAGACTAAAGGACCGAATCAAGGAATTGAAGGAAGCTTTGATTCCTATCCCATAGATTGTCAGTCCTTTAGCAATAACTATGCATGCCACCCCTGCAACCAAGTTAAAAGGATCCTCCAGCCTCCTCACATCGTGTAGAGGCTATGTGGAGAAGAATATCAAGAAAATAATGGAGCTAATTACTCAAGCCTGGGAAACATAAAAAAGTATAGCTTCCTTTGGAACGAGGGCACATGCTTTGCAGGAACATTTGCAAATGGATTTTAAAAATGAAGAAGGTTTCTATCTAGAGACGGTCCTCCCTTTTGGCATCCATGTCACCAACATGACAGATATGAGAAGAAGACAAGAAGATCTCCACTCCCCAAACCAGATCAAACAATTAAATGCATGTTGGAAAGAGAAAGTTAATAACCTACATCTCATTTTCCAATCATGTGAACAAGCCATATCAAAGAAAGACGAATTATTCAGAAATTTGATCGAAATAGACTTAGCCAGAAGTACCAACGAGGTCCAAGACCCCAACTTAATCCTCAAATCCTTGTACTTAACCAAGCAAGCCTTCGATGAACAAGTTGATATTTTTAAGGGGTTGTCTTTAGAAATTTTTTACGACATCCTTGAATATGGTGAAGATGATGTGGACAATTGGCTAGTGGACTATTCGGTACAAAATGAAGAAATTGAACAGGCTCTGCGTAATCTTTCTATCGATCTAAGGGAATTAGAAAACAAGATTTTCAACATAAAAATCTGGCATGAGATCAATGTGGCCCCCATGAGAAGCTACATTGAAGAATGGCTCCAAAGGGCAATCGACAAGCTCACCGATGAAGGGCAACAAGTGGTTGGCACGATTCCAGTAGCCGTCGATGAGAGAAATACAAAAGCATCAACAAACAAATAGCAAAGGGGGAGACAGATACCATCATAGTAAGTCTACACTGATCACATCTTGCTTTATTTATCAATCCAGTTATTCCACCTCTTTAAATAGAAATGTCTAACCAAAGACCGATAACTTCAAATTTCTTCTTTTCATGTCTTGCTCTCTATTGTCCCTCACTTCTTCTTTCTACAGTCCTATTTCTTGTACTTATTTCTTTTATGGTCCACGGGAGCCCCAATCCCAGTCTATATGACAAACGCATTTAAATTTCGAGGAATATGTAACAAACATTATTATTTTTGATAAATTTCAAAGAAAACTACTTCGGGAACAATCTCGATGGTGCCTTGTAACCCTGTTTCTGGAATGCAAAATTAGTTCTTTGTATGCATGTAGTTCATCTTATTTTATTTTTATGTGCTCATAAATTTTTATCTTCAACTATGTTGGATGTCAGGAAATTGTGTTTATTTAATTTGAATGTTTAATGCGTGTGATTACCGATCCTATTTTCCAGGAACCTTTATTTCAAAAAACAAAACAAAAAAACATTTTCTATCGTTTTGTATTGCTTTAAGTCATTATGACGAAAATTCTCTAAGTCCCACATTTGAACTATACACACCCCAGGAAAAACTTAAATAGGAGTGCCACATCTATAAAAACGCAATAGGATTGACATCCTCATTAGGTTTTCATTTCGGTCCTAACAAATTCAAGGGTCAACATACTTGTAAATACATCTACAAGAATATCCGCAGAAATAGAAACCTTCGAATTTTTTTATCATTGCCAAAAAAACAATCAACTGGATAGACATGTTGCAAATATACTAGTTGGTACTATACTGAGATGCCCAGTTGGTACTATACAAAGATGCCCTATTCCTGGAGAGAAATTGCAGATCAACCTCTGCAAATATATAGAAAAAACTAGCAATCACAAAGGTCACATAAGAAGATCAAAGAATCTTTTACACTGGACACATTTTCAAAAAAAATTATATTTGTTTCTTTTCCACCGCATATAACTTTATTTATCCTAACACATATAGAGACACACAAGCTAGATGATCTATTTAATAGAATGAAATGGATGTTGCTTACTTTGTCCATGGGAAAAATTAAATAAGTGACTATGAAAATTGTACTTAACTCTAAATATTGGGATGAAAGTTAGTTGGAAGTATACATAGATCATTATGAATGAATTTCATAAATATATTAAAGAGATAAAACATACAAGGTAGGAACGGAAATTTCGAACATGGCAAGTCAAACTCCAACAATATATCAAGTTACACGTGATGGGGATATATGTGCTCTTTAGTAGTTGTCTGTTGTACTATTGATAATAGTAAAAATTACAGAATCTTATTAAGAAAATAAAAGAAAGATGGATTATGCAAAACACAATATAATTAGAATGAAAATACTTTCAAAAACTAAATGGTTTCAATGCCAGAATTTCTCTAGGAGATTAACGCTCTGGCGCCTTCTCTTTTTGAAATGAATGTAAGCCATCGATCAATTTCCACTATGCCATCTGGGTGACCCTAGCACTTTAGCGTCCCTGCTAAATTTTTACCGACCTACCAATTTTAGAACCCCCTGAGCATATTTAGCGATGGAACAAATTTCTCACAAAGTGGCATTCTCACTAATTACCTGTTAACCCCATATTAATATAATATTATGATTAACTAAATCAACAATTCAAGACTCTGACTCTTCAAGGCTTCGGGCTTTAGGGGAACTGTGTTTGTTTTGGAAGGAAAACTCCTGGACTGACATTCTCCTGGATGTAGCAGCTTGACGTCTTATGGCTAGCGTGTCGCACAGTGCCGCGTGTCATTTTCTGCATGGATACCACCTGTACTTCCTGATGCTTGCCACGTGTTTGTTGTAGTTTCTATTTGCCTCCACTACTTCGAGCTTCTCATTCTCCCATGGTCCCCCATACCTGTGCATTTATTCCCATTCCAACCCGGCAGGGACTACACTGCCATGCAACACTGTTTATAAAAAGTGATCTATATCTATAAAAGCTTTTAACTCTTCTTATCATTATTCATATAAAATAATGATTCATAATTATCCAAAATAACATAAGCAATTGTGTTCATAAAACCATGATGAAAAAAGAGACTACTTATTAGTTACTCTCTATTTATAGAGTTTATTCCCTTTTCAATATTAGTGAATTTATTTTATTCCTTTTTCAATAGATATCTTCTTTTAAATTAAATTATTAATAAATATATCACTTATGTATTAAATAACATGTGTTAATAAATAAATAAATATAGCCTGAGTGGGCTTAATGGTTAAGAACACGTGTTTCCTCATAAGAGGTCACAAGTTCAAATCTAGAGGGGGGTAGGGTATGTATACCTATGTAGACTTTACCAGTTAAAAATAGATTATTATTATTATTATTCCCCAATTTATTTTATTCCCCTTTCAATAGATATCTCTTTTTAAATTAAATTATTAATAAATATATCACTTAAATAAACATAGGCAAATGTGTTCATAAAACCACGATGAAGAAAGAGAGCACTTATTAGTTACACCGAAGGTGTTTATAAGCGGAGGTTCTATCTCGAATTTTTCGTTGTTTGTCGTTATCCAATTAAGGACGACCATCTGTTTGACACCTACCACCGACTACAACCGCCTCTTCCTTGCACTTATTATTTAAGCTCGTCCTCATAGTTATTATTTAATTTTTAATGGTTTTTAATGTTCCTATAAGGAATTTAAGAGTATTGATAGGCTATGTAGGCTTTCCACCGTTGTAACTGATCAGTGAGCTTGAGCTCTGTTGATTTATCCAACAATCACTTAAGCGACCTTGTTCCCAACTCATTTATCAGTGTCGGTAACAAGGGAAGATTTTCAGGAAATCTAGGGCTCTGTGCTAAATTTGTTTCCATATCGCTTATCAGCGTTGGAAACAAGGGAAGATTTTCGGGAAATCTAGGGCTCTGTGCTAAATTCGTCAGTAGAGATGATACAATTGAAGTTTTCTCGGCTTCTTCTTATGCTCAGAAGGAATCCAAAAGAAATAATTTGGTAACCGGTTTGATTGCAGGTGCAACAATATTAATATTGGTCGTTGGACTGATACTTTTCCAACGAGATGTTTGTCATCGAGCAGACAGGATGGAGAAAAAGGAAAAATTGTCATGGAAAATCACAGTTTTTCATAATTTGATCTTCAATGTAGAAGAGCTTTCCAGTGTTCTATAACTGAAAGACGAAGATAATGTAATTCAAAGCAGAGCATCAACAAGGTTTATTGCACTGACCTACCCAACAATGAAACATTGGCAGTGAAGTACCTTTGAATGACCACCAAGGGGATTCAACAACAAGCTTTGTAGCCACTCACGATTATATTGCTCCTAGTAAGTCTTTATGCTCTTTTGTCTGGCATATTATGTGATCCATTTTCTTCCTTGATGTTTCCCCCACAATGCTTTCTGCTCTTAAGTAGTGTGTTTCCTTGATCTTTAACATTATTGAGATATTCATTTTATTAATATTTCTTGCAAAGGGATGAACCATGAATTGTACCTTGTTTATCTATTTTTCTAGCAGAATATGCATACTCCTTGAAGGTCACAGAGAAGAGCGATGTTCACAGTTTTGGTGTGGTTTTGTTGGAGCTCATAGCTAGAAAACAACCCATTGAACTGGAGTTTGGGGAGAACAAGGATATTGTTTATTAGGCTTCACACAAAATCTATCAGAAGGAAGATGCATTTTTGGTTCTCGACTCGAAGATTTCCAAGTCATTTAAGGAAGAAATGATTCGAGATTTGAGAATTGCAATGTCTTTCACACTAATTGCCAGCTTTGCGGCCTTCTTTGAGAGAATTTGTGAAACCGTTGCGAGATGTAGATCCTTGTAACTGGAATACAAACATGTATGTAGAGGACTCAAAGAATGCAAATGTTATAGTTGATATCCCTAGAAGACTAAGGAAATTGTGAACTTTGAAGAAAACCCTTATTGTAAACTACTACTGCCTAAATGAGAGTTTTTCATTGCCCTTTAGATGATTGATGAGACAAGTATTATGCTTGCCAAATGTTCAATTGTTAGCATAAGAAGGCTACACATGGAATAAATAATGTTTCATAGAATGCATTCTTGGTCATTAATGGACTTGTTCAGTTGAACTGTGAAGGCTAATATCCAACCAATATGAGTAGATTGTTGTTGATCAAAAGTGCACTTTTAAATCTATCATACAGTGCATGCTATCAATCTTATTCTTTCTTTTTCCTTGTGCTTATATATCATT